>VCRD01001773.1:85488-115775 GCA_006783055.1 Trinorchestia longiramus
ATATATATATATATATATATATATATATATATATATATATATATATAAATACATAAATATCCCGCAATCTCTTGTTAGTGCTACAGTTAAAGGTTATCAAATGATTCAAATTGAGAAGAAATTTAGAAATCATGTCAAAATACACAACAATATCAGTAAATAAGTCTTTGCATCGCAATCTTAAGACAGCGTCTTGAATTGTTCTCGATTGGAATAAGTTAAACCAAACAGATAACTACAAATAAATTTGTATTTGTGTCATTGGAAGGTTTATGCGTACAAGTAACGAAGGAAACATATATTAAGTCATGAATTTGAAATTCAAAGAATCATTCTAGGATAAATTTGAATACACAGTATCGTTTTCATGTGCCATCAGCTCAATAAACACCAGTTCAATTGAGAAGTCAATACCTAGCATCAGATAAACAGTTTATTTCAATATGAAGTATTTCGATTTTCCAGCATAATTATTTTGCAGAAACTATATTTGCCATCGTAATTCAGGGATGAAATTTCATGGTATCTCTTTTACTTATTCAGTGGACGAATTTGTTACTATCTAAATCGTTAAGAGCGTGACAGAGAGACAGAGAGACAGATCAACCAACCAACCAAGCAAGCAAGTAACCTAATGTGTATTATTATATTCTGTAAATATCGTGGGATATCAACCAAGTAAGTTAGATGTCGCAGTTAATTTTTCATGGCTGCTTAAAAATTGACTAACTGGCGTTCAGTCACTGTTTTCTCTGTAAATTTGGTTACATTCAAAACATAGGAAAGCCTGCCTCCCATTTCAATATATAATGTAAGAAAGATTGAATAGAAAGTGCAAAAAATAAGCAGCAAACGGAGATGGTTTGCATTTTTGTGAAACAAGCAAACGAGACCAATTAGAAAACACAAGTTTTGGAGTGAAAATGAAGATTTTAATGTTAGCAAAGCACGTAGGAAAAAATTATGCAGACAGTGTGTATTGTAGAGCGTTGCTTTGGTGCGACCTGTCGTCTGACGTCTCTGCGAGAAGAGGTAAGACTTGCGCAAACCTAATGAATTAAAACTTGGAGAACTTGTGATCCAATTTAAGCCGTAAATGAAACAATGAAATTAAATATTCTGTTCTCACAGTCGTGTTGCTTCATTGCTTCAAATGTGCTTGCCAGGGTTAAGTGAGCGACTAGTGGTGCCGTTCATATAAGAATGGATGTTTGATAGTAATTTTGTCTGTAGTCATTTGATGATATTTGGAAAAATTACAAGTGTCAGTAAATGAATCAGTCTTTTTTGCACGCAATTTCTTTTTCTTCATTGTTTTGCTCGGTCGCTCCCGTTTACATTTTTCACTGTGTAATCCTTCTGCATCGCAATCGGACGGAACTCATGTCGAGAGAAGTTGTGCCGCACACAAGTGGTGTCTTTGCCAAGGGTCAAACCTTGAATCTTCCGCTTATAACTTTCCCATAACTCTCTCCATTTTCTTCAGTTGTTTCTGCTTAACTATGGTACTTTTATCTATTGCTTCTACCCTTCCCTTCACACGGTGCTTTTCATCTTGGAAATGATGCCACGTTTCTTTTAGGCGGACTGAAATTTCTCGAATTTCCTCAGCGCCTGACGCAATGGACCCAATGGCTTCCACCTGTTTCCGCGCATTTTCCATCAGGCATGACACTACTTGAACCCAAGGAGCCTGATTGAAATTCATACTCCACCCTTCATTAACACGTTAAGTGCGATACGACCCACCGGTGGGTCGCTCAGGTTAGGTTCTGTAATTTTTTCAAAGCTTTCTAGTGACTGTGTGTACAAAGTAAAGATTTGCACCGGCTAGACAATCGCACTCAACGTGTTAATAGGCCTCCGGGGTAGTGACCTTGGCAGAGGTCGAACTTGGAATCCAATGCTTTAAACTCCCCGTAACTGCCATCTTTTTCGGCTGTTCCTGCCGAACTATGACTTTTTATCTATTGCCCCTAACCTTCTCTCAACTCAGTGAGTTTCCCCTTGGAAGTGATGCCATGTTTCCTCTAAGCGGACTGCAATCTCTCGAATTTCCTCAGCACCTGACGCAATGGCTTCCACTTGTTTCTATTAATTCTTTATCAAGCATGACACTATTGGAATCCAAGGAGCCTGATTGAAATTAATACTCCAGCCTTCATCAATAAACCTAAGGTTTGCGCTTTTTAGGTGCCGGAATCGCAATTGTGCCCTCCGACTCTCCGTATCTCGGAGCGGTAGCCTCTCCAGGATACGCATACAGGTCTCCACCTCCAGGAACAAGACAAGGTCCCTGACCCTGCTGCGATGCTGCGCTAGTCCAAGGCCCAGTACGTTAGAAAAACCGGCTCTCGTACTTGGCCTCTTGATCTCGTTATGCCCAAATGGCCAAGTCTGGAAGAAGCAATTAGCCAGAAAATGTAAATAAATTTCAATACAGCCATGAGACAACAACGTCGAAGCACTTTCTGGGCTTGAAATGTGCTTAAGCAAAACATTGATAAACCACCAAAACCTCAATCATTGTTGAATGTTGAAAGAATCACCCCCAACTATGGCTTAACACTACTATTTTTAAGTGTAATAACCTGTGTATTTTAACACGTTGACTTCGAAGTGGTACGTATGTGGGCCACTTAGGTTAGGTTCTGTAAATTTTACCGTGCTTTCTAGTAATAATATGTATAAAGTGAAGATTTACACCGGCTAAGCAATCGGAGGCAACGTGTTAATGTCCATTTTGCCTCCTTGCTCAGTCTATGAATCCGTGGGACCACATGGCCTCCCATGCAAACCTAAGTGCCGGTTTGGCTGCTACGAAACTAAAGATTCAGGTTGTCATCCACCGCAGCAAATCAAAATCTAAAGTAAAGACATCAAAGCTTTAGCTGAGATGACGCCTGAGCATAGTTTCTGTTTCTGCAGAATCTGACTGCTATCGCGCTAGCAAGCCTTCTAGTAATTTACCTTGTTTATTGAGTAGGTAATTTATCGACCTTCTATTTTGTTATTGTTGATTGTTAATTATGTTCATTTAACTCGATAAATATTATTTGTTCTTATTCCTTAAATAACAGTCTGGCAGGAGTCTGAGACCATTCCCTGTCAGAACCTGTAGGGCGAGAACTTGTGCCCTTACAATAAGTAGAGGACAAAAATTACAGTTGGTGAATAAATACTTCCTTTTATGTAACATATTTTGTTAATCGTATACAGTAACAAGAAAATGTCAAAAAAATTAAATACAGCTATGAGACAGCAAAGTCGAGGCACCAGCTGGGCTTGAAATGTATTTAATTGATCTATTCTCATTAAATGTTCAAAATGAAACGTTCCTGGTGATTAGCGACTCTCAAAATTGAATTTGAACCCTTTCATTTTGCAAAGAAATTCCTTTATCAACGCCACGCATAAAAACTGTAATTAGCTGATTGGCGCCAAGCGATTGGATGCAGGGAGCTGTGAAGCCATTGGTCGAAATTGCGTTACGTTTACGACCAACGAGCAAAAAGCCTTCATTTGGTCGGAAATTAGTTTACGAAATCGAATGAGAGCGCAGGTGGTAAAAATGAGGCGTTATCATGGAGTTAATTCCATGTTAATATTCTGTTCAGGTGAGTTTGTCAGAGGAATTTTTTCGCGTTGTGATAGTCACAACAAATTGTACATAAAGTCGGTAGAAAGAAACCAAAAAATGTAATTCGTTCATATTAGTCCAAAAGTGTCCCCGTAGTCAAAAATGGTCCTGAATCTGCGCTCGATTTTAATTATGGAAACTCTTTCAGTTTTTTAAAAACTTCTTCGAGCGGTTTGAGAAGAAAAACCCTCGGATATTTTTTTGTGAAGAACATTCATATTGCACATGTTTCTAGTTTTACCTCCTTTCTTCCTTTTGCGTATCCACAGAACATAAACCATTTTTTATAAAGTAACTATTATGGAAAGAACTTTTAAAAATTCGTTGTCTCGAACTCAAGAAATAAACTAGACGGCCGGACAAAAAAAAACAGAAGAGGGATTGTAACTTTTGACCAATCTCAGGATTCTTTTGGCGTATCTCGGGAACAAAATAGTGACCTGCAATCTCTTGAAATCATTGTTTCGCTGTCGAGTTGTGCAAAACGAATGACTGTGACCGAGAAGAAGGACCCTTCTGCCCGACGGTTCAGCAGAATTGAAACGCTCGAGTGATCTCTCATCCTGAAGCTCAAAACAAAATTAAGAGAATCATTTGTTTTGTTCTCAGAGGTGTGATGTTTTTGATCTATTAAACTAACCTCTCTAGGAATAAAAAAAACTCGTAAGTCATCCATCAAGTGATTGACATTCATTTTTAGTAACGGATTCAGGATGAGAATTTTTTTAAACATTCATGGTATTCGAACTCTTCTCCATTTTCAATTGACTGTGTATGAAATATATTCAAGAATATTTAAAAACATTAATTTGTCCATTACAGTACTTCCTTTAAAATTTTTCCTGCCGGCATTTATACTTCTAAATATATTTTCCCCGCTTGAGTTACAACTTTTCCAAAGAATTTATGTGATATGCTAGAAAAAATGTAACTCTATTGAGATTTAATTTTGATACCAGCTTTTCAAAAAGGAAAAAAAGCTCCTCACGGGATTAATATTTTACATTAGTAAAGTATTCAGCATGTTGGAAGGATTTGAAAATGATAGTTCACCACCATAATTGTTAAAAGTTTCAAAATTATACAGTGATGGATTTAGTCTTAAATGTAAGAAACTGACTTTCTGAAGGAACTAAACTTTCAACTTATGATGACAGTAAAAATAGTGGACAATGTTGGATATTAAAAGGAACCCATGTTTTCTACTTATTTACACAGTACTGTAAGCATCGTCTTACAGTTTACAGCGTAATGAAATAAATTAAACACTTAATTTCTACCGAGTGATAATTAAATACAAGCATCACCATTTCTAGATCATCAGTAACTGTCATAATTTTTTTTAGATTATGTCGAAAACATTCAAAATTTTATCGATCAATTCGCTGTCAAACAAAAATCAGTGTCGTATCGTACAAGGTTTTGAATTAAATAGATTTGAAGAACAACATTTATAAAAATCGTTCAATAACAACTTTTTTAATGCTTACGCCTCTGAATCTGAACTGTTGAAATTCTGCTTCTTAATTTTTGTCAACTTAGAATGCACACAACATTCTTTTGCTTTCAGGTTCGTGGAAGCTACGTTTTTGCAGTTAATTCATAAAAATATTTGGATAACATTTTTCAAATATTTGTTAAGCTTATGTATGTTCCGCTTGCATTCAACGTATTTGTAAAATTTTAATCCAATAACCTTTTTCACTTCTAACAATATCTTTAAAGATTTCTATTGACAGAAGCCTAGCGCAACTATTGCCTGTGGTGCTTGGGGCATCGTATTGCTTGGATTCAAATTAGTTAGGCCTATTTTTCTTATATGAAATACTTTTAATTTTTATTCTGAGTGGTTTCAAATTGCAAACAATTCTCTACTTAAATTAATTAAGCTTCAGAGGAGCACTCCGATGAAGTGAAGTAAACATGTTTTGGCAACCCAAGGTTGATTCTTTTTAAAGCGCCAATTGCATTCGCTCTCGTTGCCATTTTTCTAATCAGAAGAGTTTGATTCTCTAACAGAGTCTGCAATTCAGTCTCAATTTTCTAACACTCGTATCAGGATTGATTGAAATAAATTACCCGGGAGTTCGGAAGACTAAAATTTTCTCTTTTAATATCATAGATGAAATACAAGAGAACTAACGAGATAGTCTCTATCGTTGTTTTTTAATTTGACCTGCTTGAAACGAAGCGTTTATAATACTTTATTCGAAGGCATGAAATATTTAATGAATGTTGAGGTTTTCTAATTAATTAAGCATGTGAAAAAATAAATCGGCTCTGTAAAAAGTACTCTCAAAAAATTAAAAAGCTATTTATGCAATTTGATCTTTGGGATTCTTATTTTATAATAATACCAAACAGTGCGCATTCAGTAAGCTGACTTCATTTGAATATGCACGTGGATTTGCAGGTTAGATGGAATAAGCTTTAGTTGTATAATTAGAGTTCGATAAAAAGCGCAAATGTGATTTTTTCAATATTTTTTAACGTTGACTAATTTGATTAGAAAATATTGCTTCACACAGCGACGAAAATAAAAACTAAGGGTACTAATAAAACTAAAATATCGAGTCCGACATAAATTGAACTTAATTTCAATGTCATTTCGAGTAACAATTCAGTAGAACTTGAAGGTCGAAAACTAATCAGATACACAAACAAAAGTCACAAAACAGTTGAGCAATTAAAGCTCTCTGGACAATGAGTGTCCAACACTTCTTGGAAATGGTTACGTGCTGCATTAGTTTATTTTAAGGCTTTGTGTCTTGAATTCAGGCAGCCAACATTATTCATGTGGCAGACCTTGTGGTCTAACTCCTAGATATGAAACAATAAATGTAGCTTTCTTACCCTTCAGATTGATCAGTTGCACGAAATGTAGTTATGTGGACACGAGAAGAACCCTTTTAAGTGACTTGCAGCTGATGGTTCAAACTCCACTCTACGGTTCTCACCGAACGTCTATCAAATTAAAGTCCGTTATTAAAGAATGAATCAATCGTCCTAACTTCATGTCTGTTCTTTGGCAGTTCGGAGATCTTGAGCTAGGAATAAATTATGCTAAGTGGAAGGCTGTTATTGCGCAATGAACAGATTATTGCACCGGCCTCCTTGAATATTCGCTATAATGTCGACGAGTTTAGGTATTTGTTGTTTCTCGGAGTTGTGCATAAATGACAGTGAACACTAAATTATCACAAACAGAATAAATTGAAGACTGCAAACATTTTATTTTATGGCTTTCAAAACTGTTGAATAATTGGAATTCACACTTCAACTCAACTTAATTTTAAATTAACGGACAAACTGCCAGTTTTTGCATTAAAAATATGGTAATTGCTACGTAAGGTAAAGTTCAGGTTACTACTGTACATAGATAATTATTTTATCTACATAACTAGTCTTAAGTGTATTGGATTTCTCGTATACATAACAGTTATGAAATATTTTCTCAATGGTACATACTAACTAACAACAATGATTAACAGTTTCAAACGCAATTCCGCATACAATAAACTATTTATTTCATTTTTTGTATCGTAACAAAAATAAAAGTCGTAATGATGAGAATACCAATGATCGAAAATTTGATTCCATATGTATTTCATCATCATCGATTTGAAGCCACGTGACATTTGCATTGAAAATTGTATTTAAATACTAAGTACCTTAAAAATTTTAGTCATCTTAGTTAACTTAGCTCGCTGAACATGTCCTGTGTTCCGTAATTAGTAGCGTGTTAAGATTCCATCGTGTTTCCTTGAGCACTTTTGCTGCCCTCTCTAAATGATGATTACCCCGCGCAAGCGACTTACATGTATACGACATCATTAGAGTTCTCTCCGACCGTGTCCCTGAATAGACTACATTAGACGCGGCCTCCTCGAAGCCTCTAAGCGCCTCAGGCTCTTAGGGCCTAAGATTGCGTGCACAGAATGCGCGTTGGGGGAATCAAGGTGCGTGATCGCACGTCGAAATGAACTGTGTGAATACAGGATGATTTCCTCCCTGCCGATCTACAAGATTTGATTGTCCGAAGCTCAGCGTTGGCGCAAATGAGTTCACAGGAAATTTTTGCTTTCCGGTGCCGCTCTGAGGAATTTTGGATGTCTTGTGAGTGATTTGTGTTGTTTTTTCTTGCGACTATCTAAATAAATTTAGCAACTGAATCCACAAAATGAAATGATATGAGTGGTGCGAATATTTTGAAATCCCTAAACTTAATTTGCGTTGATATTAGGGCGCAAGTTTAGGATTCAATTTAATTGTTACAAGTGAAAATTATTCATTAATGTACTGTACATCTTATAGTTGTTTGGCTAAGCAAGTCTGACATGGTCAGTATGCCTAAAATGAGATGCACTCTATGGAATAATCTTTCATTAAATATGTATTTTTAAAGAATAAACAAACTATAAATGCTCTTGGTGCTGTGTATCATCTGAATTTCAATAGGCAAATTTTTTTCTCAATTTTATCAACCTTTTAAGACTCACATTTGTTTTTCGTATGCAGCATTTACGGTTACTGAACAACAGAGGTTGGGTTACATTTTTTACCCTGATTCTGTCACTAAGTATTTTAAATAATATTTTTATTATTTCCAGCACAATATTTTGTCTTCTAAAAATAAGCCCTGCCTTCCTAAAAGCCCTTCAAATCAAACTCCCCTGCTATAGCGTAAAACTTGTTATCACTGAATAATTGCATTCATTTCGAACTTCAGAATAAGAGTAAAAGTTCTGTAGCAGAATGCAACACTTCCAGACGCTTTAATAGAATTTTATATACATTTATTTTCAGAGACTAAACATTATTTTATGTAAAACAGATTTAAGATGGGTTATTAAACGAGCTGGAATCTTCTAAATATATATGATAGATAACATTTCCAACATTCTCATTTGAATTCCACAACTCTTTTCGTTTGTAATCAAGAATTTAGATGCTTTATGACGGAGGTTGTAGTACTGAGCCTGTGTAATAAAAATGATTTAAGGTTAATTTTAAATTCGAAGTTTATGCTTCATACATTGATGTTATATATAGTCCTCAAATAGCATGCTGGTCAGTTTGCTTATGAGACTTGATATTGTATGAGGGGGTGTCACTCACTATTCTTTAGGGTTGTGAGACCTGGTTGTCCTTGGTACAGTGGAAGTTTGTAATCTTTAGGATAATGTAACTTGGTGTACCCTCAAGGCATTACACATGCCAAGCTTTAGGATAGTGACACTAACTTAAATATTGATTCAGGATAGTGGATTTATGTACTTTTTTATAGAGTTTTTCGCTACACTTTCCACTACTGCTGTCAATCTTGATATTCTCTGAAGGAATAGACTTAGTTTAGGAAATACATTAGTTCTCTAATTCCCACCCTCGTTAATTTTATTCTCATGCACACATGGGGAGGAAAAGTAATTTTGTTCACAAAATGAATTTGATATTGCTTTCTTTGAGAGAGGTAGCGTTTACCATCCCAAGTGGATGCATCAAACAGAGAAATAAAACCTGATGATCGCATGTAAACGTGTTTATTTAAATAAAGATTAATCGGAAATGAGATGAGTATTTATGAATAAATTGTAGTCAAATGTATCAAACAATATACATTTTACTTGTCGATTAGTCTTGTCTGTCTGCTGATGTTAGAATGTTGTTAGAATGTTGGATTGAACTTATAAAATGTTTCCTTTTTTAAAAATATTAGCTATTGCTGAAATTTTTATTTTCATTCAATTTACAAAATAATTAATCGATCACAAGCAAGCAGTCAAAAGAATTTAATGTAAAAAAAAGACTAGAGAAAGAGATTTTCAATATAAAATAAAGGTCAACTCAGTAGGGAATGAGTGTCACGTAATGGTTTGAATTTCGAAGTGTAAATGTGTATATATAAAATTTAACGTTGAATTTACCGAATATAAAAAAGATAAAAATAAAAATTTGTTTCAAAAACTTTGCACCTAAAGTTCTCTAGATTATTACCATAAACACTAAAACACATCGACACTTAACTTCTCCAATGAGTGTGGAGAAATACATAATTTTGTGGCATTGGTCTTTTTTACATTTAAGTCTTTATGAAGGTAAACAAAAAAGGACTATGAAACTTATAGATCTTGTTAATTAATTTGCACTAACTAGTTTTAGTTAAATACTGGTAATAAAGAATGTTTTTTCATGGATTTAGTATATGATGTATTATATGGTTTTATCATATCTAGAAAATAAAACGTGACTTTGATAACATTCCTGAGACATTCAAGTCACATACTTCAACACCCTTTTTATTTTTGAATAAACAAAATACTTAGATTTTTCATTGAAAATTATTCAACCTTCTACGTTCTAGCTTTACGATAAAATATACTAACAAACAAGCTCTCCCTTGTTAAGAAACTTATTCAGTCACACTAACACTGAAGATTGTCTAGCAATACCTCGGGCAAAACAAATGTTAGCTTGGAAAATAATCAGAAGGGGGAGTTGCTTTAACTCCCAAGCTTTTCTTCTCTTTTGTTTTGTTCAATTACATTAAACTTGGAGTCTCAGCTAAACTTCCTTCAGTTAATCATTCCATTCACATTGTTCCTTAATCTTTTCCAGGGAGTTAATTGAAAGTAGTCAATAGACTAGAGGCGTAGGCAATTGAGAGACAAACAGGGAACGCTGTGGAAGATAAATTAGAAAAACCAGCACATGGGGTAAATTTAAATTAAAAAAAATCCTCCCGAGTTATTATTGGTGATCAGATTTGATTTTGATCGTTGACCAATTGAAATTCATTTTGCCGTGTTTATTTTATCTAAAAATAAACTTTAATTTTAATCAATTACTTTCAAAATATGTTTGTCCGTTTAAAAGATTTCTTCTCTGGAACATTTTTAATCATTGGGCGAAACTTTGCATCACATATTTGTTATAAAAAATGTCTTATGAATTGATTTTGGTGTGCAACATTATTCAGAGTCATGGTACTTGAAATTATTTATTAAGGCTTTTAGTCAGAACTAAGCAGAATGTGTTCATTTTCATGCACTTCGAAAAAAAAGAAAAACCAGTTGCAACAAATGTGTTAGTTGTATGTGTACTGATCATTTATCCTTTACCTTTCGGAAAACCTTATACGTCTGTAAATTTATCAGCAATGTTAATGCCTCAATCAACACGAGAGCGTGATACATGAATTTAACTTTATCTTCAAACCAAAAGCCTGACGAACAAAAACTGACGAGAAGTTATTTGCCTTTTACTAATCATTCAATACTGTACTAACCGTTGGTGATGAAATGTTATTAGTTTTCCAGAAATAAATCCCTTTGTTTGTACGAAGATGAAAAATCAAGCGAGACTTGTAATCTACACACATTCATCCGTCCCTTACTCGCGACAATTTTCCACAGAGCTCGCTGTGCAAGTAGCTCTGATCAATAACAATAACGGATTTAGTGAGGAGCTGCAAAAATGTTTGGAAATGGTTATAAGGGATTAGGCTTAGCCTGCGAAACGAATTGTTATGTTATAAGAAGAGAAAGACGCATGGATTCCCTCCAGGCAATGAAAATGTTCTGGGCTACGCGTATGAAAGGAATTATGTAGCAGTTCTCGATTTTCATGGTTTTACTTTCCAGTCAGTACTATCACATGTTTAACATCAAAATCATTTGAGCAGAGCCCTGAAAGTGTCGTAACTAAAGGCTTGACACTTAAACCTGAATCGAAAAGTGTGTTTTTTATTTTACACGTGACAGTTAAACCGCATAGCAATTTGTTCCAAAATTCAAGACCAAAAATTTGCATAGGTTTTCCTACTGACGCTCGGCAGAGCGAATTCCCCACGACGAGTGTGTCTGTCCACAGAATTTTGGAATTTTTTATGACTAACTCGGTGTAGCAAAAAGGAAGAATTTTTATGCATACTTCACAAAGTTTTTGCCCACTTTGAGGTCTTAATCATAACACAATTTTTATAGGAAAAAAATAATGAAACTGACGCATTTGTAAATATGTTTTTGTAAACAAATGCTTAGCAAGTGTTCGTGTAAAATTATTCATCGAAAAAGGGAGATCTAGAATTCATTGTGGCTGTCCTGAACCTGAGTTGAACACTTCTCACAATCAACACACAAAACACTTTCATACAAATGTTCTGTGTTTGGCCAAAAAATTTGTAACTGCAGGAATGAAACAATTTTGATTCGATGTTGATGAGTCTTTTTAGGACTAACATCAACACTTGAAGTTTTGGCACAATGTTGCATACATTACTTATCCTATGACTGGCAGTTATAGACGTGTCTAAGAGCTTTAAACTGATAATTCTATACTGAATTTTCGAACTTAGCTACTTTGTTTAAATCTGTGATTTTGAAAGCGTGTAATCCGTTTGTGTTCAGAAATTATCATTCACAGGCACATAAAACTGGTAAACTTTAGAGTATGTCACTAATTTTTTACCAATTTCTAAGCGTGGTGAAAAACTTATTTCATTGGGATAATCCTAAACGTTGTAAGCTTTGTTCCCGAATTTCTCAGTACTATTAGTCTTTTCATACATCTAATGAAATTAACTGCCGAGATCAAAATCTTTTGTGGAGTAAACCAGAGTTTTTGTTCAAATTTTGGGAGCATACTTTTTTACTCACGGAGTACGGTGATGCAAATTGAGCAATTACAGTGTGTTTGAACTATAATTTAGAATGTCTGCAATGCTCTGAGTGCATTTAATGTAATGGAAAAACTTCATTCGGAGGTAAAAGTTTCAGCCTCTTTTAAAATTGCTCTAATCAAATTTGAACTCACGAGTGTTAACATCGAGAAAATCACTAGGAATGCTTTTAATGCATATGAAATATGCAAGCTTCTAATAGATACATGAAATAAACCTGCATTTCATTCAAGTTATTTGTATGAGATTCATGAGTTTTCATGACTCATGTCTTACGTTAACCATAAAAACTGATTTTACGTTTGTCACGTGAAAACATCTGAAGTACAATATTTCATCTTAAAAATTATTGATAAACTCTATAGATCTTACTAAGTGCACACGTAATTAGTCATTTATTTTTAGTAAAAAATTGTGACCCTCGAATTGAAGAAACGATGTACAATGGGAAAGAAATTTCTAATACAAAAAAATCAATTTTTTGAGAGAAAATTTATTAACAATTTGAAATTGAAATTTTGTTTGAATTATTATCTATGAAACGTAGGAAAGCCAGATGATACTAGGTATTTCCTAGTAACAGGTAGCAAGGTATATATACATGTAAGGTATTTCCATTTTCATAATTTACATCAAACTATAAACCCATGGATGATTTTGCATTCTGTTACAAGTCAATGTACTTCGCTTTAGGAAAGTATAACTTCAACTATTAAACATACATTATGATCAGAGCTCAGTTAATTCTGTTTAAAAAATAAATAATGAAGGGTATCATCTGGCTACGTCGACAGCATAGAAATGTTACCTGTAACTCATCAAAATCCAAGATATTTGCTTGATTATTATCCATAACCAAGCAAGGCGAACATATTGAGAATAATTTCATCATTTTAAGATGAGAGGGCAAAACGACTAGCTCATTTATAAATAGTTGCTAAAACCTTACTCATCACTTCTGCCTCTATGAATTTATTCCCAGTAAAATTGAAAGAATAGAAGCTTGATACGCATTGAATATTCGTTAATGATAAATGAATTTTCTTCTTGCCATAGCGATACAATTTTTAATTTTCAATGGCGCATGATTAATTTCAGCAAGGTCACGCTGCGCTTCAGAGTGCATGCTACAAATTAATTTGGGATGAGCTAAAAGATTACATTCGTGAAGTGTCACGCAA
Source organism: Trinorchestia longiramus (assembly GCA_006783055.1). Lineage (NCBI taxonomy): Eukaryota > Metazoa > Arthropoda > Malacostraca > Amphipoda > Talitridae > Trinorchestia > Trinorchestia longiramus. Next base: position 98,987 of record VCRD01001773.1, read on the forward strand.
TTACCTATTGAGAATAAGATGACTATAAGCAAAGAACCTGCAGAGTAGTTGTATCAAATTAAGGATTTTTTAAATTAATTGCGTCCATTGCATGACCGCTTTATGTATAATGAGATTTCCTTGAAATTGTTACGAATGAAAATTCACAAATGAAAAGAACTATTCATTAACTTCTTCACTCATCATTATCGCTTGAAAAAGCGTTGCGTATTTATTCAAATTATATTTCTTGTGTTTAAAGTATTTTTTACTCCATCAGTTATGACGCAAACTCCATTAAAGTCTGTAGCTCATTTTTGATACATGAGTTACGGGCGTGTATTGTCTAAGACAAAAGAAGGCACATTTGCCAAAAACGATTACACACGCCGTCACCAGTTAAGGGATTAAGAAAAGCATTAATGTGAAAGAAGAAGGAGGGAGGGGTTGGAGTCCTGCCTTATCAGAACCATTACAAGTTTCGACTGCGTGTTCGAATCCTAGTGCCTATATATGCTTCCATAAATTGCGACAATTTATTCTGACACGCAAGTTCCTGGGTCATAAGTTGGAAGTTGGGGGAGCTTACGCCGTGACACATTGTCTGTCCGCCTCAACTTTGCTGGATGGATGCGACTCTAAGTTCCGGGTGAAGAAACCCTTCGTGCCGGATTTCTCCTTTGACTATTTTTTTGATCTTAGGGAGGAAAAAGCTGGGAAAGGTTCGCGAGAAAAAGTATTCAAATTGCCGTGCACGAAACCTTCGTAGTAAGAGTTTAACAATGACTATATTTTCACAGTGAGTTGAATAAGAGATGGGAAATGTTAGCTGAATAAAATGAAGCTGTGTGACACGAAAGTCTTCAGTGTCATGAATATTTAACGACATTAGTTCCAAATTGGAGCAGAAAATTTGTAAGAAAGATTTATGCTGGAACAATATTTATATGGGCTGAAAGCTATCGATACCTTCACTATGTTAGATGATGTTTTACCAGAGAAAGCATGAGTTGCCTGGGATAAAATCTTGAAGCAAACCACAAGAATAGTTCATATTATCAAGAAATTTCGTAAAAATGTTCAAAACGCTTGATTCATATCTCTTCAGCTGTGAAAATTAACAGATCGTCAATTATGTTCATACGTTTTTTAAATGAATCTCCACCATTTGTACACAAGCTGATCCATGAGGTTGCTCAAATTTTGATTTATACGAATAATGAAACATTTTTTCCCCTACGAAGTAATGTAAATTGGATTAATCCATTCTAGATGCACAGATATTAATTTATTTTAACCTTTATCATAATATTTTAAGCATGTTATACATAAAAACCTTGAAAAATATCGTACAACACTATACATGAAACAAATATATATTGAATGTTAATCCGCAATAACAAAATGTTTCCTACTTTTTCAAATACAGGAGACATGATCAAAGCAATAACGATCACACTGTTGGTAATGTTAGCTCCATTTATCAAGTCATTAATTATCAATATGAAAGACAGTTGATTAAGCCATTCAACACTGAGTTACCAGGCCGGGAATACGGATTTCACTTTTAAACTTTACAATGTTTTTCAATTCAATTGTGTTTCTCATTGCTCCTTTTTTAGGCTTGGTCGAATCACTGACCTTTTTTTCTCGTATACGTGCACTGTTTTTGAAAAATAATGAAGCTTAACAATAAAATAGCTCAAAATTTTACAAAGCCAACATAGATGGTGTTTAGCTTACGGAAGATTTAGCTTAAAGAAGATCAGCCAGAGACTGATGTGAAGTGACCACATGGCCGTACCAGTTATATCCGTAAGTCGACTTTGTTCGACTCGCGGAGTAAGCGTACGAAAAGCGAGTTAAATTTTACACAAACTAGTTGAGATATTGACGAGTTGTGAGAAGAGCCAGGTGGAAGAATTACAGGGGGCCACTGTATTTAAAAAGACATATTTTTAAATACAGTTCAGGTAGGATACGCTCAGTGAGGTAGGAATTTGATGGGTGTATAACTCAATTTCAAACACATTTTTAATCACTCCTTTATAACAAAGTTTTCTTTTTAAATTAATTGCAATAAATTTTCGGCTGATTTCTCTCAGTTACAGTTCGAGTAATTAAGAAACCAATAGAGAAAGAACCTTAATAGAATTATTTTTCCTTCGATTTGTGCTAGTACCCGTTTTTTTGTATATTATATAAAAAAGTTTTTCAAGCAAATCTGTATGGAGGTCAAAACTCTCTGAAAACACTACACTTAATTTCAGACAATAATATTGAAACACAATTTTAGCACAAATTCAGCAGAATGGCAGAAAGTTGTCACAAATCTACAGCAGATGAATGTGATGAAAGCAACTGGTTTTCAAATTTTGTCAACTGAATGTAGGTGACCTTCAAATATATTAACTATGATTCTGATATTTTTAAAAACCTTGTTGTATCAACGTCTTGACCAAAAAATTGGCGGATGTGTACATAATAGTAACTGAAAAAAGATTCGACTGTAATAAAAAACTAAGCTTGAGTCACGAAACATTGTGAGTTCATGCGTAATAAGAGCAGACGGTTCTGATCATTGTCAAACAATCATTAATTTACTATCCAATCACTCTCTATAACTAATATTAATTTGTGGTCACCTTGACATCTCCGGTAGATCTTGGTCACTTATTCGACAACTGACTGAAAACTTGGTGTGAGCGGCCGATCAATTCAACTTTGGAGTTGTTGGACGGTGAGTCGACAGCGTGTCGTGCTATTAAACATACAAAAGTTCTCTCACATGAGCTTTTCATTAATACAGAGTTGCGCTGAATTTGCTAGTTCATTCATACTATAAAGGTCACTCGATCTAGTAACGAATTGCTTAATTTTTAGCAAGACTCGTAAGCTTGTACAGAGTCTCGTTGTTAGCACATCACTAAATTTCAAACTTTTCGAGAACATTGAAAACTTTTCTTTGAGGCAAACTAACTTCCACTCAGAATAGTTGATAATTTTCTAACGATCCACTTCCCAACTAAGTCATAGATAACATTGGAAATTACAAATTGGAGCTAGATAACATTGGAAATTTATCATCTCTTCATTCATTATGTAATTTATGGGGCACCAAATAATACATAGACTTTTGGGATGACATATTTTAAATACAATACTTACGTTGCTCAATACCTTTTTATGGTTTCCTTCTTTCGGTCTGTGCAGAACATTTCAGGTAGCTTGCCATAGTCCAGTGCTTTTTCGACGGCAACAAATTGCTTAAAATTCAATTTACTACATGCCTATATACATATATATCTCAGTACCAATGTTAAGTCGAAATAATAATGGTGAACATAGAAAATGAAGGTTGTTATTTAAAATATTAAGCAGTGACTAATTCGCATTTACACTCAATATGTACCATTGTGTGTTTCACACTAGTTATTCGCCTAAGTACATGTAGGTTACACAAACCATTCATACGTAACAGAAACAAACTGATATTTAACATTCTTCATTAAAGTTTGAATCATTAAGACGATATTCTTTGCTTTAAATATTTAACCGTTATTACGTAACCTTTAAAAACATCGTATAAAATGAACGTTAACTTTTGTTTTGTACTTGTTTGAACATTTATTTATGTCACACCATGAGCAACGAGTCACCTTTCCGTTGGTGTATCATTTTTGCCTTGCAATTTAAGACGAGAAGCCTCCAGGATTGGGCAGACACGTCAAAAATGGAGTAATTATGGCTCTGCGTTGGGTTAAAGTCGTAATTATCCAAAAATATTACTGAGTGTGGAAGCCCTTAATCATGAAGCTCTCTCAAATAGAACTTAATTACAGGAGAGTGCTTTCAGGTGCAGTTCTCCTGGTGTTGTCTGCCATTAAAGAGCATGGCACATAAAAAATTTCTTATATCAAAACAGAATCAGAAATTCATTACATGACTACAGAATCAGAAATTTATTGTACCAAAATTTCACAAGGAATTTATTACACCAAAACAAAAACATAAATTCATTGCACCAAAACAGAATCAGAAATTTATCACACCAAAACAGAACCCGAAATTTATTACACCAAAACAGAACCAGAAATTTGTTACATCAAAACAAGATCAGAAATTTTTTACACCAAAACAAAACCATAAATTTCTCATACAAATCCAGTGCAACATTGCTACTCATTTATGTCATTAATGCATTTCTTGATGCACATAATCAAAGAATGAGTTTATTAAATTTGATGCTTGTATAATATGAATTTTGAAGCAAACACAACATGGATGAATTTACATAGATATTTGGTAATAACGTCTTAATCAAGTTCGATTAGGAGTATCTGTTTATGTTTATTAATGAATTACGTAATTTTAACGATGACTTATACTTCTTTTTTCAAAAAATTTGCTTTTCTGTGAAACAAATGGAATTTGTCGCATCAAATCAGTTACAGAGGACGCTGACTTTCCATTCTATTCTGGGTTTCAAAGGTCAACTACAACTGACAGCCAAGTCCCATCGGAGTACATCTATTTTAGCTGAAAATAAGATGAAGGTCCTTAGATTCCAAAATCTGCAGACTTGTGAATCCCGAACTCACTTTAAGAAACAGTATTTGAGAAATTTTATTTTTGAGTTAGTAAAAAGTGTTGCATGGATCTGCTGAAAATGCTTGAAAATTCGAGGTAAACCTAAAGTTAGCTGAAAGACTAACTTCAGTTAATCTCGAATAAAAGCGCAATAAAAGCTGCTAAAACAGACTGCGATTGTGCGCCTTCTGCCGACCTTATAGTCATTTTTGCACGTAGTCAGCATTCAATTTAATATCAAAGAAAAGTGCTTTGCGTATCCAAATTATTATTTCTGAAATAGATCATTGAATTCGATGGCATTCGATGCTGAGGTATCCATTTCTTATTTTGGAATTTGGGATGAGGAAGATGATAGGTCTACATCGAGTTAAAAACTCGTTAAGAAGTTATGAGACCGGCCTGACTGATGACGATAATACACGACGCCAAACTTTTTACCGTTGCATTTCTGAGTGATTCCAAGTTTGCCATTATAGAAGTCTTGTAAAGGACTTCATTACGACAGCGAGGTCGGGTAGAGTTGTGTCAGATCTTCTACAATAAGTTGATTGTTTCAAACGCGCTTGTAAGACACTGCCATGTTAAAATTTCATACCGGAGTTTAAAATGGAGTTCAGTAGTATGTCAGTTTAACATAAACTGCTTACGTAATGCTAGTAATTTACCGCACAAAAATAAAAAGTGGCATCTTTAAGACAAAAAATTTAAATCACACTATGCTTTAACTAATTTATTAACGAATGTTTGTTTTGAATAATTAATTTTACAATTTTTGTTTCCTCTTTAGAGAATATACTATATGTCAAACACACTTCCTAATTATTGTGCTCATTAATATCCTTGGGACAGTTTTCAGTTGCTTCTAACAAAGTTTTACTCGTATATACGAGTAGAAAGAATATTCACGTAATAGTCGATAGTCGGGTTGATATTCTCTTTGATTTGTTTGATGCATTACTGTTACGTTAAAATTGAATCAGGTCGTCTGAAAAAAATAATCAGAAACAAAGAAACGAGTTAGTAGCAGCACTATGTTAGAGCTCGAGTTTTTAAAACTTGCTATACAATAAAAATCGATGCATCTACTTTTGATCTTCATATAGAAATGTCTGACATCTTTTACTAATTACATGTTGTGTGTTCACGATCAATATTCTGAGTTCCTATAAATTAAAAGTACCTCATTAGCGTATGGGATACCTTTTTAGATATATTTAATTAGTTCTGAAGGATCCTGCTCAACGATCAGTTAATTGTTCTGTAAAAAATTGTGACGGTGGTGAAGTTTAATTTAGTTTAACATTTATGTTTTGGATGTATGACATGATCAATGAAAACTCACCAATTAATATCTAGACTGATACTGGTAGAAATGAATTCAAAATCAGTTATCGAGTTCGAAATCAGCAGAACTATTCTACAAGAAAGTAAATAAGTTTTTCTTTCCTGGTTCTTCATCTTATAGGAGAACGAAAAAAATATTCAATTATAGTATTAAAGGTTATGATAAATGCACTTGTTGAGACCAAAAAAATCAAACGATTTTCCAAAATGTCAAAAGTATCTAAAAATTTCTCGTGAATTCATTAAATATTTCATTACATCTCAAAAGATTGCCGGGCTTTCAACAATCTCTCAGAATGTTAAGAAAGGCATGCTTGTATATGTTACGACTCAAATGAATATTCAACTAACACGTAATAAATATTCTTAGTTTAGGTACATGAAAACTCCATGTGACTCGATACAGATTAAATTACACAGGATTCTAGCATCCATTGCTCCTAAATTAAAATTGTTCCGAACTGTTAAAATAAGTGAGCATTGAGTGGAGTAAGGAGGAGAATATCAAATTAATTCGATACTGGGGCTCCAAAATATACTCTAGCGTTTCTTTTTTGATGAACAATAATAAACCAAACCGAAAATATTTCTTCAAGATACGCTGATGAATCAACAATTAGATGAATTGAATTTTGCGTATGATATACAGCGTGTCCATAAAGTCTCTTGTCTCTCATAAAGTCTCAACAGCACCTCTTTCACAAACAGTATCCCTGGAACACACAAATGCAAAATACGATTAAAAACTTTAATAAACACTGAATGTTATATAACGAATTTGAATAAAATATATTATCAATTGCATTATAAAAAATTTTTGAGATGGTGAAGAGACTTTATGGACACCCTTTATGTTTTTTTCAAACCAAACACTGGCTCACTATTGAGTCAGGATCAACAGCTCCAGAGGACTAGGCATGCCTGCAATTCGAGTGGCTTGAAACCCATACTTGTTTCTACAACTGCGCCGGCGCGAGACACACAACAACACTATGGTACCGCAATCACAGCTGCAGTCCAGGCCAGGATTCTATGCTATATCTCTGTGTCTCGCTGGACTCTCTTCATGTGCAGCCGGAGCCTCCATTAGAGCTGATCAAGACTGAAAACAAGAGTAGGGCGTCGCCAGAGAGGTTCCAAACACGAACATGACTACTGACCTCTTCTCTCTACAGGTGCATGTTCATGGTTCTGTCATGTAGCTATGATCAAGAAACATTTACATGTACTTGACTGATTTTAAGAGCAGAAAGCATAGATCTGAATGATCATATGAGTGCCGTTTCTATCACTTTGATAATGAACCCAATCCTTTTACTTGGATGATTTTAACTGCAAACACTGTTCTGTATCATCATCTAAAGATTTTTCCGTTACCTTGAACAATAGCATTATTTTTTATTCGAGTGACACCGTGAAAGCACAAATGATCATGCGCAGGTTTTGTAATATTATTTTGCCACCGCAAAATATAACTTTCTATTTTTGTGGGAAGGTTAATGGCTTGCGTAAGAGTAAAATTACCGACACTTTTGCCTGGAAAGGCTTATGATTGCAAGAAATTCGGGAGTGTGGGGATAAAATATAACCAACCCTCATGCAGCATTTTTGTTTGCTTCCAAGTTTTGATATTCAATATGTATTTAAGAGCGATAGACATCTGTACGATATTGCCAATGATTCTCAATGAATTTTTGTTTTCATATCTTTGACGAATCTTAGTTGTAGCTAACAATAGCATCGAATAAAAACAGAAATGGTGGAATAATACTGTGAGAAGTATTTTGGTTATCCTACACAAGGATATCAGTAGCTATTACTTAAGCTCTTTAAATTTTAAAAAATGTGCTTGTGAGTCGGAGATTTTTGTGAAAAAATACACCTTATACTATGTCTTAACAACTCAAAATTTGAATTTGCGTACCCACATGCATACGAGATAATTCATTAAAGTTTAAAAAAATACTGATATACCAAATAAAAAGCCATTATTATTTGCAATTTTAGCTCGATGTTAAAGTAGACCGAAAATTTTTATCAAAATAGGTTAATAAAGATACCCTATATCACGTGCAACTGTTGACATTTTTCGTGGCAGGTACTAAATAGAAGTCATTGATGGTCTGCATATGCATAACTAAAAAAAGCAAAAATAAATGAAACAAAGAGCTTGATACTCGTAAAATGGTAGTACAATGATTACATCATGTAGCCCAAGTTTAACAAAATTGCATGCATTAAAGTTAGAGAGATGTCGTCCCTAATTTGCATACAAATGCGTCGGCCGGTGTTGTCAGTATTCAGGAGCATAACGCAGAGCAAACGATGCAGTCATTCATGCCCTTCGCATTCGAGGCCAGATGAAGCTTCTGTCAACTCAAGATAATTCGTCATTATACCGGTGGCCTGCCCCTGGCCTGCTGGGTCTGGGATACCGATGGGCGCATGTGCAGTTTGGAACTTGAGTTAACTCTGTACATTTTACTGCCCATCATAATTTCGTGCGTTGAAGTGTCTTTCATGTTATATTTATTTCTCACAGCTTGCTCTCTGAAAATTAAAATAGGAAGGTGTCGTATGAAAATTTAAGACACTGAAGGGATTTTGTTTTAAAACAAACGATGCAGAGAATGTTGGTTCCATATTAGTTTTCATACGTTGAAAAATCTAAAACAAAAATGTTGATCATTGATAAAAACAAGCATTGCATGTTTCTTGTTGTAATATTGTTATTTTTTCACTGCCCAACAAATGCTCATTTCAATTAAAATTCAACATTATTTTTTAACTCAACCCAATACTGGAAGGCGTGATGTATTTGCAGTAAATTTTTCATCTTGTAGCTGACTTTGTTACTTTCAAGTTCGTTATCCGAATAAAAAACAACTTAATTTTTCCTTGTTTTTTGCTACTTTTTTGTAGGTAAAGAGCTTAAGCCACTTTTTTGTAGGTAGTTTTAGCTCAGAAAATTTTCATTTTAACAAAGAAAACCAATTTACAACCGGATTTTTCCAAATTAATTTTAGCGAATAAAGAACAATGAAATTCCCATTACGTGACAATCGATAATTTTCCTTCAATATTTAGTGATTCAGTTTTATAAGCAATTTCTGCATTTGCCAATGGATGGCATGTATGATAACATAAAAGAGACCTCCGGAACAATAATGTCTCAAACACCACCTTGGAAATATTCGAGTTACGAGTATCACTTGAACCGATAACTAGTTCTTTTTTTAATTGTGGAGTTTGCAACAATTATACCCTCCTCCAACTTGCATTATAGTCGAAACTGCTGTACAAGGAAGACTTTCCGTGGTCAAATTGGTTGATTGTTTAGTGTAGACACAATATTTTCACCTAACTTTGCAATGTTCTGATGTACTTCTCTTACTCCTACGCTGAATTTCATCTTCACCTTCCCTTCATTATAACTAAAATAATCGCTCGTACGAGTGTTAGAGTTACCATCGTTAATATTACTGACTATGATGTTGTTTATGTTGTGATACAAGGAATGCCTTAAAAACACCGCTGTTGGCTTTTTGGGTCACATGAATGTGTGTAGAGTTGTGGTACTGCATAAATTTGTACAAAATTAATTGGGATTCGTAAATTTTGCGTGCTATCTGGTAAACGCTCTTTTCAAACATAAATGTTTTGCATTTAGTAGAAAAGTTTCTGAAGGGCAAGGCTTTCATGTTAATATTCAATGATATTGATATCCTTGTTAGAATTAGTTTAAAAAATTAGTTTAAGAACTTTACGTACAATTTTCTCGGTTTTTATAAGTAAGTTGGTGCTCAAGCCCTTTCTGTTCTAGAAGCCTCAAATATAATACGTCGCATGCTGATGAAAATTATTAGTCATGTTGCATGAACGATTTGTTTCCCGAATTATGTTTAACGAGGGTGTGATTATATGAAAAGATTGACCCCTGTCCTTGGAAGCACCAGGATTTTTTAAAATTTATTTCGTATTCATAGAATTCGTTTATTTCTTGCAAAGATTTATTTTCCATGGATTTCACATGTTCATTTTAGTTTACTTTAATAAACTAGCTGAATTTATGAAATAGCTAAAGCCACATGACTTTCAATTTCAAATGAATGCAACAATTTTAATAATAATTGATCAAATTGGAATGCTCTAGTATTTGGAACATTTTCAAAACATTCACTCATTTGCGGTACTTAGCAAAATTTTGTTCGGTGAGAAATGTAAAGAATGTAGGATTGAAAATCATCAATTAGCTTTGTCTTGAACCTCATAGAGGCTTAAAAATCTCTTTTCTAGTTTTGAAATATAGGTATCTTTGACAGACCCTGAAAATAAGAAGCTTAGAGCTTTCGGAACTAAATACAAGACCGCTAAATAATTCCTATTTCTTAGGGATTAAGAAACTGTTTCTTAGCTCTTTCAAATCTCTGCAAAATAGTTACTGAATGCACGAGCTGAACTTTTGCGCTCTGGGAAGCACCATTTTCTGGTTAATATATTCTAGACTCATGCAATGTAAATGCTAGTGCCTTCGCATTTTAGAGGTTCATTTGCGTTCACGGACAGAGATAACAAGTGAAAGATGAAAGTCATGACTCAGAGCATGATCCTAAAACGCACCTTTAAGTTGTATGAATGCTTGCAGCTTCGAGAACACAGTGAATGTGAGCAGCAAAAATATTTTCAAAGCTTTTGCAGCACCCCGAGATTCAGACTCGCTTAATTGATTGAGGTGGACTGAAAGCAATAGCTCTAAATAATCGACGTTGCAGGATAATTGCTACTTACAGCTCAAAATGAAGGAAAAAGAAAATAACTTTACTCAGGAAATGAGCACAAATGAGGGAATTTTATTCAACGTAAAGGTCAAATATTTTCCGAAAAACCTTGGTTTTTTTGCGTAATGATTATTATCTAAATGATTTATTGATTTTAAAGACAATGTTTGGTATTTAAAGTTCACGAATATGAGAAAGTATCATGAACTACCACAACATTGAAATGTTGTTTTACACTTTAATTTTTACACTAATGGTGCATTCAAAATATAAGCAATACGGAAAATAAAACTTTTTAAGTGCATGGACTAATGTATTTTTATGCCACTAACAAAACATTTCAAAAAAACATGAAACATTGCATTTTCAGAACACGAGCTATGAAGCCTGGCGTGAGTGTTTTAAAGAAAGGGGCTATTAAAACAGCATTTGGTTATATTGTAATGGACTTGAATTTAAAACACATTCATTATTTCTTCCAGAAAAAACTGAAGCGGTTAAGAATATAGTTTATATGGCATAGTTATCATGGTTTACCATGTTTCGAATTTGCTACTGGCATTCTGAGGAAATTTGTGACTGCAAAAAATTCCTTAACAGATACCAAACTTGGTCTTGAGCAGTTTGTTAAAGAATCTTCGTTCCATAAGTTTCGTTGAATCAACTCATTTGGAAATACTCCACCTTACTGCGTAACTATAAAATATAGGAGATATTTGTAGTTGAATTTCTGTGCAATAAATTTAGGTTCACATTCCACACAGTCTCATTTTTACCTCATATCTGTCACATATCAGTTTTTGGTAGCTTTGTACTGAACAATTCTTCAAATGCACACTTCAGGCTGTCAAAATGTCACACAAATATGCTCTTTGAAGACTGAAAACAGATAATCAAAGATCAATTATTCCTTGAACATCGAAATTAAAAAAAATAGTGTAGGATATTAGGTTAGGTGCTGACTGTAAATTAAAGTGTTGACTAGGTTCTCCAAGACTAAGATGCTAGACTCATTTATTTCACTTATGAAAATTTTCTTCATTTATTTTTAAAGTGAGTAGTTAGAGTAATACGGTTTTCTATTTCAATGTGACAATAACTTTGCAATTATTTGCTTTCCAGGAAGCATGAAATAATTTTTTATTGCAGATTTATAATCGGAAGGCTGGACGAAGTGAAAATGTCCCACAGCTCATGATTTAAATTGTATCATACATGTTCAACTTTTTTATTTTCACCGAAATGGAATAATACTTGAACGCTCGAAGCATTTCAACAGTTTCAAAAATTTGCCAATAAATTTTTACGTATTACAATAAACAATATCGAATGTCTGTTGACAATACCAATTTCTCTGAAATAAAATGAAGTTGCTTAGCATCTGAACTGGCTTTAAAATAACTGATCAGAAAAATTCCGAATCGCCGTGCCATGTCATTTTCTTTGTTCCATCTCAGAAAACGTTAGGGCGTCGTCGTTTAAAGAAAACACTTGAGCTTGTAATTGCTCGTGAAATTTTAAAACTTTCATCTAAAATCTTTTCCTAAATGTTAACCGAAGCACTTAAAAACATTCAATTTTGTGGTTGAATACACTGTGGCACGTTAAAAAACCGCTTCTGCATTAAGGTGATACGACTCAAAATTAAACTTTCAGGTGATTTGTTTCAAGACACTCAGACATGCGTGTACATTATTTACACTCAATGCACGATGCATGCACCACAACACTCGGAGTTGTGTGTTGTTGGGGAGATTATCGCCCAGAATAAAATTCCTAGAATTCTGAGACACTGTGTTTGATTCCTCAGAACTCGCATTCACAGTGCATATAGAATCCATGATCCTAGAAGTAAACAACATATTTACAAGGGCTTAATTAACTAGCGAATAATGAATAACATCTCGTCATGCAAATGAACGTAAACTCTTTTTTCTCAGTTAAGGAATACGCTAACTTCCAAATAATCCAACGTGTATTCATTGCAACGAGGAGATTTTTGTTAAACTAGGGTTGATTTTTGAGGATATTAGTATAAGATGGGATACGTTTTTTTGTATTTTCATATATCAGATTGTATCGAAAGTTCTGACCGCTTTTGAACCCCATTTAAGGGCATCATCACATCAATCAAGAAAAGGACGCTCCACAGGACTCAATTCTGAGGAATTGCAGGCTGTCATTGATAGAAACCCTACCAGTACAATTAGAGAACTAGGCAAAGAGTTTAATGTGAGGCATGTGAACGTGTATCGCAAAATGATAAGACCTAAACTGCTTGCTCAGTTCTCTAGTCGTACTGGTACAGTTTTCACCAATGACAGCCTGCAATTCCTCAGAATTGAGTCCTTTGAAGTGTCCTTTTCTTGGTTCGTCCTTTAGACTGGTCATCCTTTTTGAAATGGGAAAACGATCATCTACATGTCTTTTTATTCACCACATCATTTCCATACGATGTCTTTGAAAGGTTTTCCCGTTGAAATTTTTGTATTGACCTTCTGAAATTCATACAGTAAATATGCCTAATGTACTTTTACTTGGAGTGTACATTTGGCCAACAATAGTTACTTATTATCATAACATTAAAAATCTAAAAGAAGAAATATTACTTTAGTGATTTAGATTGCCATACATACATCATTTATAAATTAGATTGATGTAATGATGCCCTTAAATTGGACAAAACACGCACAGAACTTTCGATATAACCTCAAATTGAATGCAATATGAAAATAGGAGTACCTTTTTTGGTATATCGCCCAGAATATAAAAAATATATATATATATATTTTATATATATATATGTATTTTAAATATATATATATATATTTTTATATAAATATATATATATATATTTTATATATAATATATATGTATATATATATTATACATATATGCTTATATCTTTGTTTAATCTCATGACTATTTAATGCAGTAATTTTTTTAAGGTAAGCATTTCAGCGAGTTTTTTTAAATATTTGTTCCACTGGTAAAGAAAAGTGTCAGGTACATTCCAACAAATGATATTTAAATTAAGCTTAATCAAATTGAATTATTTGTATGATCTTGATTTTTGCGTAGGACATATCAAAATACAAGTCGCTCATCTACATATTTAGGGTAGCCCATAATTAAGGTAAGTTTTTAAAACTATTATAGCTTTTAAACTACAAATGGTAAAGAGATTTGGTTAATTCAGAATGAATGAGGAGATTTCAAAGTTTTCTAGCAGCGTATCAAGTCTACCGACAATCACAACATATTGCCCAAAAAATTCATAAAATCCACCCCCCAAAATGAATCGCTACGTAATGGAACAACGAGCAAAAATAGTGGAACTTTACTTCCGACGTAATTGTTCGGTTACTGCAGTTCAGAGGAATTACAGGAATATTGATGGTATTGAAAGAAATCATTCGAAAAGTGTATAAAAAACTGGTACTGAAATTTGGAGAAACTGGGACAACAGCAGACAGACAACGTTGTGGCAGGCCACGGACCATACGAACTGGTGCTTCAATTGGTGCTTGTTGCAACGAGTGTTGATGATCGGCCCAAAACGTCAACTAGGAAACGACAGTTTTCAATATCCTCAAAAAACTTTTTGAATTCGTGCTTATGACAATAGTGTTTGGGGTTCATAATTTCCGCATGGCATTAGAAGGACGCTATACTTGAACACTGTGTGAGTTTGATGAAGCATCAAAATTCATCAACACTTTAAAAATAATTGCCCCATTATATGAAAACTGACTTGTTATGTCACGAAACTCATTACAAGGGTATCGTCATATAAAAAGTAGCATTTTAATGCATAACCCCACGATCAAATATCTATCACAACTTTCACAGTGTGTTCAAGTACTTCAACATTATAATTTACGTTCAGTAAAAAAAGTATAGGTGAGTAGATCTCATTATTCAGCATAATAGTTGTCGTTCTTCCGTTTTTCATTTCATTGTCTGGCGGGGCTGACTTTTGTCTCGGATTCATTGTACTTTCTTCCCTATAAAATTTTTGCAAGGTCAAACCAGCTCTTGAAATGATGAGTTCTTTTCAGAAAAATATGTTCTTTAAATCCCCTAGTAGTCCCTTTACTTATTGTTAGATCAAATGTATTTACTTCTCCACTCGAGCACTGTGCAATATATTTAAGGCAAGTATTTTTTACGCTCATGGTAGAATTGGTTCTCCTTTGCCATTGTTCGCTGTGTCTCAATGGTCTGGTGGAAATAATATCAACCATCAGTATTATTCTTCTATGCTAACACAAACATCAGTTTTAGTTATGGGATGTGCCGTGTTACCATATTTCACTACATATATAAATGAATCTGGATTCATAACTCCAACGACACTGATGGGTTCATTTGATGGAAAAATATTCCAGATCAATCTCTGAAGATATTATTTTTCTGATGAGGGAAAGTTTTGGAATTTAGCATTGTAAGTTTTTGTTCGTACTACAAATAAGTAGTTCAATAGTGATTTTCTGTATACATATACAACATATTGTACTGTTTATGTTCCACCCTGCAATATACTAAAACGCCATAACAATATTCTCAATCATATTTAATTATGCTTTTGAACATCTACTTTTTCTTATTAATGCTCATTTGAAGATCGTCTGGTAAAGATAAAGAATTTTATGTAATGCTTGCCAAGTCGTCACAGTTTGGCCATCAGAGAACAGGAATTGTGATAACATTTGGTGCTTCATCAGAGCTCAGTGAAAAAAACAAAGAACGACAGTGACTGTTATCCTGATAGCAATTAAAAAACTTTAATGGCACCTACGTTGTGCGGTCTTCATCTCGGCTAATCGATGTTACTGAACACAGAAGACCATTCTTACGCATAAAGAAAGGTAATGAAACAGTTTCAGCATGCAAAAAATTATTTCTACAAATAAAATTATTGTGTTGGTATTTTTCAATGGACATGTGAATTATGGCGAATATTGTATTTTTGCTGTGCTCAGAAATGAAATTTTTCGGACCGAGATAGTTAAATGTGTGTTTGAAAAACCGTAGAGTTTTCTAAATTTCTTACCTCGTCTAATAATTTTTGAAGGTGGAGGTGTATTTATTAAGCATTTTAATCACAACTTATCACTAATTGTAGTATCTTTATCCATGTTCCATCTGATTTGATGATAACGATTAACACAAATTTCTTCATTTAAAATGAATCACAAGATGCCCCTTAAATTTTAAATACTTCAGCTTTTCGTGTCTTCGCTAATGAATATATACCTTATTTTGTCAACCTACCGTTAATATACTATTAGGAAAAGTTTAACATTCCACTGTTATGTTATGTCTATTAATAAAATCTACAATTCATTTTACCCTTGGATATTTTCAAGTATCCAGCTTCTCACTAAGGGAATTCCGTGGTGTTCCCGCTATAGTTCAGAGCCAACGAAACCTTGAAGAGCGTCACACACCTTCTCTCTACAGCGCTCACAACAACACTGAATTCGAAATCTCTCTCTGTACCGACAACTGGTATATTCACGTATATGTTATTGTTATTCAAAAAGTATATACGTGGTACCATCGCCTATGGTTAGTGACAGTATTACAATTGGTGTAAAAATCGAAATAATATTTTAAATATTTACACAAGCTCTTTATAAAAAGTATAACCTAACAGAGAGTGTCAGAAGCAGGTGATGCTTAGGATATACAACGTGTTGTATGTGACACTTTGCTTTTTATTTTTGTTATTGGTTATCAGGGATCCAAATGATCTATTATATAATGATTTTTTTGCAGAAATTAGCCATTCAATTTAAGTGGTTGTTTCATCATCAGCTTCCACGACAGATTTATATTTTAGGTCTTTACATTCTCCTAATAAATGACCTTTTTCTTATTTGCCCTTTTTCAATGTGCTTTCAATGCTCAATATTATTTCAGCAACTTCTATTCTAGTTTTTAAAAACCAATGCTGTTACATTTCTTATGTACCAACTTTATTGGAAATATACGTTTTTGTTTTGTTTGTTAGCTTGTAAACAGGTACTTATTAATTTAGTGGCATACATAATTAAGAACATAATTTACCTTGAAGGCGTTTAATTTAT
>VCRD01001774.1:3270-18539 GCA_006783055.1 Trinorchestia longiramus
TAGACTCCCCCATCACCCGACGTCAGGTAGACTCCCCCATCACCCGACGTCAGGTAGACTCCCCCATCACCCGACGTCAGGTAGACTCCCCCATCACCTGCTGTACTACTGCCGCAGTTATGAGTCCGGTGTGCTTGAGGATCCAGATTGCCTAGCACCGGAGGGCCTCTGCGAGATGACCGTAGACCCAGAGAAGGCTCCGGACAAGCCACAGCTCATCACCATCAACTTTGACAAGGGCGAGTTGACCTAATTTTTTTATTTTTAAACGCACTCAAACCGATGATTTGTCACCCAAAATTAACCTGAAATATTTCGTTAAAGATAAAAATTACGTTTCTTATTGTAAGCTACTTTCGCTTTTTGTCATTTTATTTCATTTTAAATTTTTTACGTGGGAATTATTCTACTGACGTAAATTGCATGCTTTAGTTTAAAGTGATGTACGTAAAGAAATTGATGTGTTTTGTCAGCTGAATTTAGAACGTATTTCTATGGGGTGTGAACTCAACATCATTTATGTACAGCATATAGATTGAAACAAACTAGAATGAAATGAAGCAATAAAATTTCAGATTGGGAAATAGTACGCACAAGTTCTCATGTTGTATCATTTCTTTGAGTACGTCACACTGTGTCATCAATTGTATGTGTTTCAATGCACATTCTGCAATTGTGTCTTCATAACCATCATGTGCCAGCAGGGCTGCCAGTGTCGGTGGTTCTAGAGGGAAAACCTAAAATCGAAGGTGATCTGGAGGTGTTTTCAGCTGTGAACTCTGCAGCAGCAGCTCATGGCGTCGGCAGGCTGGATATCGTTGAGAATAGATTTCTCGGTCTGAAGGTTTGTTGTCAACTTGTATACTCAGAAGTAATTTAAATCACATTTGATACCTCGTTCATGATGCTATAAAGTTGATTTCCTAATCAGGAGGGAAAAGAATCGCCAGATTCAAATAAGAAATAAAAGTAGACTAAGTTCTTTCAATAACTGTGCATGTAGATTATTCGGCAATGCTGTTATGAAGGTTTAGTGTCTTGCTTAGCAATAGTCATGCGTCATTTCCTTATGATGCTCTATTCGTTTCAGGCTCCATGTAAACTGAGCAGATAGATTAGCTTTTTTGGCATTCATTGAATATATTTTGCAGGTGATTCTTAATGTTTTCTTAATCTTTCTTTCTAACACCTCAAAGCCCCATCCAGAGAGAGCAAAGCAGCCCATACTCTCATTAATATTTTTCAAAGTCTAGTTAAAAAATGTGACAGATTCACACTCCGGAAGATAACAAGTCCACGAATTATTGATGACATCTCCTCCCTCCCCTCTTCTCATTAACAAGAGTGTGACAGAAACACACCGGAAAATAATATGTTCACACGTTATATCAAAAGCGACATCTTCATACGACTTAACCATCTAAGTTTAGGTTGCAGCCCAACAGTCAAAATGACAGCTTTGAAAATGATCCTCCCGTCTTGAAATACATAGTACAATTACAAGTGCTGCGCATAATGTTCATAATAGTTTTGGTAACTGGAATTATAACTGACTGTTTGGCACCCCCAGTCTCGTGGCGTGTATGAGACTCCAGGCCTGACGGTGCTGATAACTGCTCACCGGGACCTGGAAAGTGTGTGTCTTGACAAGGAGGTGCGCAGAGTCAAGGCGATGTTGTCCAATGTGCTCTCTGAACAGATCTACAACGGTGAGTAACTGTAGAATCAAGGCAATGTTGTCCAATGTGCTTTCTGAACAGATCTACAACGGTGAGTAACTGTAGAATCAAGGCAATGTTGTCCAATGTGCTTTCTGAACAGATCTACAACGGTGAGTAACTGTAGAATCAAAGCGATGTTGTCCAATGTGCTCTCTGAACAGATCTACAACGGTGAGTAACTGTAGAATCAAGGCGATGTTGTCCAATGTGCTCTCTGAACAGATCTACAACGGTGAGGTAATGCTGATTTTTTTATATTAATGCTTGAGGTAGTGGGACCACGTACAGTAACGATGGCCAAATACGTTGAATTATATTCGCGTATGATCTCATTTACATGAGTTTAAGATGCAAAGGCAAGTGATGTTACTAACCAAATGTGACGTGTAAAGAATTATTTGTACTGTAGTATGCAGTACATTGAAATCGGGTTTTAAATTCTTGTTACTGAATTTTAAAACTAGTGATGGTACTCCTAGTGACTGAATAGAATAAGGCAATAGGATCGAGCCGTTTGGCCCATTCTTGGGTCGATGCCCAAGTCCCATGCTGTAGTCGATACCCAAGTCCCATGTCGTAATACCAAAGTCCCATGCCGTAATACCCAAGTCCCATGCCGTAATACCCAAGTCCCATGCCGTAATACCCAAGTCCCATGCCGTAATACCCAAGTCTCATGCCGTAATACCCAAGTCCCATGCCGTAATACCCAAGTCCCAAGCCGTAATACCCAAGTCCCATGCCGTTCTGTTCTCATCCTCTGTTCTGCAACTTAAGGTAAAAGTTCATAGGGACGCTTGATGATCAAGATTTAGTCTTCCTTGCCTCTAGAGAACTATGTTCAGCATGCTGCGACGCTGGAAGCCCGGAATCAGGCTAGAGTCTAGACCAGAGGGGGAACCCGCGGCATTAAGGCCACATGCGGCCTTCCGTGGCTTGTTGAGAAATTTTTATGTTATAAGGCAGTTTTATTTGCACCTCTGCATCATACATCTGGCACTTAAGAGCTGCACTTACGAGTACAATGCAGTTCTGTAAACGTTAGTCTTTTCTTTTCAGTCAGTTACATATTTCTAATTAGACACAATATTTGTTAGCTATTTTCCCTTGAAACTTGGCATTCGTGGAATTTACGTTACTAACCTATGGTAAATGTAATATTTATTGCATTTCTTACATGTATAACTTGTCTACTCGCTCCTTTCACAATGTTTCGTTCACGTTACGTTCTCGTTTGGTTGCCGTTAAAGTCCATTGCTTCGCATCCCCGTCTGTTATACAATATAGTTTTGTATCGCAGTGTTGCTGGTATTAAGGTATTATGAAGGCGATACATAGTGCATTGATACCAAATGTAGTGTTATTGAACAGTTATTGATATTTAGCATATAGCTTTAACTCAGAAAATGGTTGTCATCAAATAATTTATTATTGCATTTTGAATCGAATAATAAGTTTCATTCTACCTCCTGTCATGTCTAAAAAATTGAAAAGAACATTGAAAGAATAAAACAGAGTCTTCAATGATGAATGGGAGTTACAATATTTTGTTGTCAGATAATGGTAAAATGCAATGCTTTCTCTGTGAAACATTAAAGTCAACAATAAAGAAATACAATACGCATCAGCATTATAGTACTCATAAGGACAATAAGTGTGCCCAATTAGAAGGAGAGTTTCGAAGTATTGCATTAAAGAAGAAAAGGGAAGGCAAAAACAAAAACTATTTTTTCATAAGGTGATACATCAAGATAAAGGCTACAACTGAGGCCAGGTACAAAGTTGCTTATTTACTTGGAAAACAAGGTAAGCCTTTTAGCGACACAGAACTAATAAAGGACTGTATTATTGAAGTTGTACGATGCTTAGATCCAGATAAGATTAACAAACATAAAAATATATCTTTGTCGAGAAGAACCAATACAGATCGCCAGCATGAATTGGCCCAAAACATCACAGATCAGTTAAAAGACGTAATTAAAAAAACACTACCTATTATTCACTAGCACTTCAGATGCAACAGATTCTGTTCAAGTTTTGTATTTTGTTCGTGCAGTAACTGGAGAATTTGATGTCTATGAAGAATTCTTTGCTTTAGACACCCTTAAAGGGAGGACACGAAGAATTGATGTTTTCTACGATTTCAAAGAAAAATTTCGAGAAAAAAGTTTAAATTTATAAATAAGTGAGCGTGTGAACAGATGGTGAGGAAAAATGAAAGATTCATTGCACATCTAAAAAAAGAACTTGGAAATTATAATGCTTTTATTTTCTTTCATTGTATTTTACATCAGTAAAATCTCTGTGCCAAATCTGTTATTCTCGATGACACTGAAGAAAATTCTAGGTGTAGTAAATTATATTCGCACAAATTCTATGAGACATCGCCAGTTCCAAGAAATGCTCATGTTGGATGATGAGATCATCAGAGCAGATTTGCCCTACCATTCAAAAGTGCGTTGGTTATCACAAGATCAAGTCGTAGTGAAAATTTTGTCTTTACGTGAGAAAGTAATTGAACTCTATCATGAGAACAATCAAAACTGTGACTTATCCTATGTTAATTTCCTTCAAGATGGTGCCTTTCTGTGTGATATCATGATAAAGCAGAACGAGCTAAATGCCTTGCTGCAGGGTAAAAATATATCGATTTACGAGATGTGGTAAAAAATTCAGGCATTTAGGAAGAAGTTGTCTTTTCTTCGATCACTACTTGAAAAGTTGAATCTTTAGGGAAATTATTTTCCTGAGTTAACGAAGGTAATAAATGGAAGGAATGAGGACACTGGTGAATCTTTTGTAAGATACGAGACAGTTTTAGATACACTGATCAACGAATATAACGGTAGATTCAAGGCTTTTGAGAAGCATGAAATAACATTAAAGCTGGCTTTCCAACCACACATACTTGACTTTCGTAAAGCACCAGAAGAGTTCCAAATGGAGCTTTTAGAGTTATTTGAAGATAACATTGTTGAAGCACAATTCGATAGTAAAGAAGATGCCGTAAAAATATGGAAGACAGCAACAGAGTATCCTCGCCTTCGTGAACATGCACGTAAGTTGATATCGTGCTTCTGTACAACATATCTCTGTGAATCAACATTCTCCTACATGAGAAAAATAAAGAATGCTTTGAGGGTGCAGATAACTGATGAACACCTTGAAAACCAACTAAAGCTCAAGACGTACCCATTAGAACCCAATATCTCAATGCTGGTTCAACAGAAGCAACCACAGAGAAGTCATTAAATGATTAAAAAAGTAAGTGAACAATACATTTTCTTGTTTTCTTTTTAATGTGCTTTATATTTTCATGTAAATTATAAATGTAAGTATGTCATCAATAGCTGCAGTATAACTATTATATAGAAACTTGCATATTTATTGCCTGTGGCCTTTTGGGGAAGCAGACGGTGCCAATGTGCCCTTTATTCTTCGAAAGGATCCCACCCGTGGTCTAAACCTGCATCACTCCCATCAAGACGCCCCTACGAGCCTCTACTTCAAGTTGCAGCCCAGAGGACGGGAAATGTCGCTTGGAGCATCATCACTATTATGATCTTAATATTAAGAGTTAAAAATTCAGTCTATCTGTACTATGTATTTGTTTGTTCTGTATACTCGATTGGAAATGAAGTTTCTTGAGTAACAAGCACTTCAGGTATGAGGCTCTGGCCCGTAAGCATCAAAACGGTTATGCTTACGGTTACGGTACAGGTTATGTAAAATCAGTATTGTTGGCCTTTAACATTTGTTCCGGATTTACGTTAGCTCTATGAAGAAGTTTACACACCGAAAAAGCAAGCGGTGTTGAGCAAGAACCACCCTAATTTTGAATCTACAAGACTCTGATAAGAGAAGCGAACTGAGGACGGGGGCGGACAAGCGATACAAGCAAATTAATGAAAATATATTTTGCTTGGAACTCGGCCATTGCATTGAAATAGTTTCTTTTTATGGTGTGAGAAATACTTCATTTCTGGCTAGCCGCATATTATCAGGACAATGTCTGATTTGCATATATGTGTATTTCTTTATCATTTAAAGGGAATAAAGCTGTATATTTCTGCTTCAGATTTTTTATGGTATTTAAAATTATAATCGATTAAAAAACCACTAAAACATGGTTAGTTTTAGATTTCCTAAACCATCTCTAACATTTTGAAACCATCAATATGTAAAAAATCTAAAATAATACGTTTGGCCGATATTCAAAGTTTGTTTTTTGGTTCTGACAGAAGGTCTTTCAGTTAACCTCAATAATTGATGCTGAACTAATTGTACACGTACAAGCTTTGGTCGAAGAGGTTTGAGTGGCAGTACGGGTCTCCTGGTGTAACAGCGACTGGAGAATCTCACTAAAACTACATAGCCATGTTACGAACACATCAAATACAGAGGTCACAACTCCATATATACATTACGAACACATCAAATACATAGATCATAACTGCGTATCTATGTTACGAACAACATTGAATGCAGAGGTCACATTTACGCATGTATGTTGCGAACAACATTGAATGCTGCGGTTACAACTACGTTTCTATGTTACGTACAACAATGTATGCAGAGGTTATGGTTCTGGACTATAAATCAGCGTCCTGGTGAGCAGGTCTTTGGTTCAGTCCAGAGGCAGAGTACACCCGGCAGTGCATCGTTGCATCACAGACGTGCGTCACGGGCTCCGTCGTCCTGAAGCTCTTCAAGGGGAGCGGTGAGTGAACAGCATATAAATATATATATGTAACTATTCAATATGTCCATTGGATACACGATATTTTGAGTCATCCTTTAAATTTTACTTAGCACAGCTTAACAATTTGAAAGCAGCTTTTTATCACACTTAAAATAATTAGTTAATTTTTTATTGTTTGCGCCACTGAAGTGTTTAAAAGAAGTATTTAATTTCATCTGAGGTACTTGTAGTCTTCTGTTTTGCCCAAACTAGCCAATATCCGTAACTCGGTTAACTTGTGATCTTTGCATATAGAAATCTTAGTATTTTGAGCGATGTATGTATTAAGAAATTATGATTCATGTATGAGCTTCTACTTTCATAATGATTACCATTGTTTTATTACAATAGATATGGGAAGGTATTTATTAAGATTAGTTAGTGTTTTATTTAATTTGGTCATTCATTTATTTACATGGACTCAATTCAATAATGATTAGTTATTAGGATTAAATAAACCTAAGGTAACTAAGGAGTAATGTCTGAAAATTGAATTAAAACTAATATTATTTACTCTTACGCAAATTTTGAGTAAGATATTACAGATGTTATAATCCGATGTTATAATCTTGGGCTTCACTGTGACTCAAGGTTCTTTCATGGTACTCAGTTCTGAAGGAGTGTTTCCGGAACAAAGTTGTTATCAGAGGATTTTCCCGGCACCCCGCAAGGCTCTTGTACAGGGTGCGACAACATGACCGCCTTTTTTCAAAGCAAAACGCTTTGAAATAAGGAAATTATGTTGCCGCACTCTATACAATACAAATTCTACGTATGAAGCGCACGAGCACCTTGTCTACTCAATTGCTCTAGAAGGTTACTCTAACCTTAGCTTACACTAGCATTCCTACCTTCATTAGATTCTTCGACCACGAGGTGTACTTCTAGAATCCCTCTATACATCAATGTGAAAAGTTTAGTATCACGGTTATTAGTGGAGTTGAGCTGCAAGCTAAATCTTCATACAGCATCCAACATTGAGATCCAAAATTAACTTTGGGATGAAAACTTTTCTGCCAACTGACAGTCGTCTGTTAGAAAGGTCAGTGCACCAGCCGGGCACTCTAGCACCAAGGAGAGAAATGGAATGAGGAGTTAAGCCACTCGTATTAAAACTTCAACAGCCAGATTTTATGGTACCAAAACATGTATTTTGTTCTGTTATAGTGCATCCTACTGAATCATGAACGTAAATTTAGTCCTAGCTTTCTGAGTTTTTCATGCCATGAATGAACTCTGGCGTTCAAACCAGCATTTGTTTATCACATCTGAGATAATAAATACTCACACCGGAACATGGATCAAAATTCTCTGATGGCTATAGAACAGAAAGACATTGCTGGCCGATGACTATAGATGTGTTTTTTGCTCAATTTTCTTGACACGTGATAAATATTCTCATTGACTTTCAGCCTATACTTGAGTGTGTAATTTATTGTTTACATCTGACCCAGCTGCCGTGGTGCAGCGCAGAGGTGCACCCGGGTGTTCCCTCTACAACAGCAGGCTTGTGTCCATGGATGAACACACTGGTTTCGATCCAACTGATGCCAGTGGCTTCATCAATATCCATGCCTTGAGGCTGAGAGAATACCGCAGCAACAGGGCTGCACAGTGAGGGGAGTGATGAGGAGTAGGACTGCCCAGTGAGAGGAGTGATAAGGAGTAGGACTGCACAGTGAGGGGAGTGATGAGGAGTAGGACTGCACAGTGAGGGGAGTGATGAGGAGTAGGACTGCATAGTGAGGGGAGTGATGAGGAGTAGGACTGTACAGTGAGAGGAGTGGACAATGAGTGCATCGTAGTATTGAGAGTACTTCTGCAGCATAATTAATTGAGAGGAATGTTTTAAGCATACTGTAGCCTTGTAATCAAAGCGAAGTAACAACAAAACTGTTCAGTGAACGATTATTATAATACCAGAGGGAACCGAGGGAATTAATGTAGCGACAAGTCAGCTGTGTAGTGAGTGTGGCAGTAATGGAGTAACAACTCAATGTGGCTACATCATAGAATTGTGGCTTCGAAGCTTTTCTATGAATAAGAAGCCGTTTTAAACAAAAATTAATTACAAATTTATTCAATTATTTGGCAAAGGATGGCAAATAGTTGTGGTTTCATATTATACGTATTGAGAGACTGTTGCTAATTATTATCTGAATATATATGATATTGGAGCTCTTTTCATTCCATCTTGAAAATTATATCTAATTTTTTGTGAAAAAATTTATAAAAAATAATTTCTTCTTTGTCTTTTATTAACATCTTGGTCTGTTGGAAATGCTGACACATGACGTGGTTTGATGTAGTGGCAACTAGCAATTACACTAGCGAACAATTTGAAGAAAAAAACTGTTGAGTCAGATTTTTATGCCGATTGTAACTAAAAATAGCATGCTGGACTCCAAAATTGTAGTCAGCCTTAATCTCGTACGTCATGTTTTTCCTCCACAGCTTACCCTCCAGATAAGCTAATTCACGTAATAAGCTGTAGTAGGATTTGCCAGCTGATTACGATTGGATGCGTTAACAGCCACGTTACACCGATTGTTACTTCTTTTAGTGAAAACATCAGGGTATTACAAGAGAGATAGAAGTAAAATAAAATATCCTATGTAATATACCGTCAGTTTTAAGACCAATGTCTCATCCAGCTGAAATTCCAGTGCGTGTTCAAACAACTACCTCTTCTAAAAGATCTGAGTGATGAAGAGCACAGGGACAGCAATCGCGCAGATTTTGAAATCAACAAGGATTCATTTCTTATGGGATTTGATCAGCACGAGCTGAATGATTTAGCGCGTGATTTGGGTCTATCAAAATAAACTTTAGATATCCTAGTTTCAAAACTGAATAAGAAAAATTTACTTGAACAAAAAGTGAAGGTACATTTCTGCAGTACTTTTGAATTGATATTGGCTTTGTGTTTTGTCACAACATTCCTGATTTACTGAAGGAACTAGGGCTTTCAATCCACAATCCAAATGAATGACGAATGTTTATAGATAGCTCAAAGGGGAGCTTGAAATATGTCCTACACAATAGCGATTAATTTGGTTCAGTCTCTGTTGGGCATTCTGACTGTTTTCATGAAGAACATGGTAATGTAAAGACAGTCATTGAGTTATTGCAATACGACAAACACATTTGGATTATCTGTGCTGTCCTTAAAATTATGCGATTCATTCTTGGTCAGCAACGTGGTTACACAAAGTATCCCTGCTTCCTTTGTATGTTGGATAGTAGAGCTCGAGAGAACCATTGAGTTGAGACTAATTGGCCTCCAGGATCTGACTTTGAACCTGGAGATTCCAACATTCTACATGTACATGAGCCCCTTGTTGACAGGAAGAAAATAAAATTACCACCTCAGCACATAAAACTAGGTCTCATGAAGTAATTTGTAAAAGCATAGTCAAATGATGGTAACTGTTTCAAGTACATCATCTTGCAATTTCCTGGACTGTTAATTGGAAAAATTAAGGTTGGTGTGTTTGATGGTCCACAAATTCGACAGCTCATCAAAGATGAACAGTTTATCGGGACTACGTCGGACCTTGTGAAGAATGCTTGGTTATCATTCAAAGACGTCATGAAGAACTTTCTTGGAAATGCACGTGGAAGTGATTTCACTGAAATTGTTCAGGAACTACTGGAGAGCAACAAGGCGTTGCGTTGCAATGTGAGTATTAAGCTACATTTCTTGCATTGCAGCTTTCCGAAAAATCTTGTGCTGTTAGCAACGAGTAAGGTGAACGATTTCACAAAAATTTGAAGGTTATGGAAGAACGTTATCAGGGTAGAGGGGATGTACATATGATGGCTGGGAATTGTTGAAGCATCAAACTCGATAGTCATCAAGACGAACACTCCAGAAAGAGCGTCCAATTAACATTCGAACATTCGAACAGAGGGTTATCATTTCTGTGAGACACGCTGTATCGTGAACACAGTAAATTAAACATGCGATACTTGTCCATCCATGACATCAATGTACCTATGTTCATTCATCACATTTGTTGGGAAAGCAGTTTCTTACTAAGAATGTACTTATCATGCTTTACTAGGTTCAACGTTATTGTATCTCTTTTTAGTAATTAATTTATTGTGGTAACTCACTGTTCAGTTGTTAATCTTAATACATTTTGGAGGAAAACGCATTAAAATAAAATGACTCAAATGATTTTTCATCAAAGAAAAAAATCCGTATACATGATTAATAACATAACTTAGGAAATTAAGTGATAAATGTTAATTACAGTAATAAATAGTCATCATATAGTGTGTCACTATCAATCACTTACATATTTCTTTTTATGTAATACTTCTTTAGTGTTATTATGTGGATAAACAAAGCAATTATATTTGCTTTTGACCAGTTAAACTTGTCAATACTGGTCATAATTGGGCTCGTAGCCACTCAAGTATCCGCACTACTGATGCACGTTTGATCAAGAAAAAAAATCAGCTTTAGTAACCGAAATCCATTGGACCGCCACCGTAAACCACACATGCAATCAACCACTTGATACTAACTTTTACGATACTTTCTCATCTGAGGTTTGTTGGTGAGTAGAGTGTGAGGCATCGCAAGCGTTAATATCCGATTAATTATTTAGGTCATCATGGTGTTTATTACGTTCAGGTATAGCAATTAAGTTTTGATTTTAACTCGTTGCAAGTAGAAATTCGCATGAAGTTACGATTCTTTACATGTGGCTTTTCAACCCTTATGTGACCTCTTGATCAATCGGCATGTGATCATTGTTTCGTATTTGCTTTCATCAAGCCAGTGAATTTCACGTACGGTGCTCATATTAATACCAATCGATTCTTAAATAAACAAATGGTCTTTCCTTTCTTCCATCGGTTCAGTTTGCATATAAGTGCATCATCGATTTGATAAAACCTTTGCAGGCACTGTAGACAACTGTAGACATAAGTAAAATGTGCATGTACTTTTGAGGCACTCCTACCTCTATCTAGGAAAACTGGCGAGATCGGTATTATTTTTATTGTTCGAACTCCTAAATTAACTAAGGCTTCATTCATTGAAAGTTCGGTATGGACATGCCATTATTTGCTTTTAATGAGGGTCTCGTTCTTCCGAAGATTTCCCGCCCGCAATGTAACTCTACACGTAAATCTACATGCTTGTCTAAAACCTTGCTTCAATACATGGAGAAAATTGTTGCGATTCGTGCCTACGCCGTCGGGCGACAAACTACGGAACATTTAAATTGCCACTAGACTGTCGCATTGCTATCGAAAATTTACTCTAAATTTCTTAAATTCTGCATCTTACAAGAACTTCCTTCAAAACTTTTCTCCGCAGGTTCTTTCGTGACGAGATGGCTGCTTCCGCAATTTTGAAATGCCTAGCTCTTGCTGCCCTGGTAAGATTTAGTTATAAATTTGAAACTCTGAACATTCCATGTGCCGAAAAATTAATTCGTACAAGATTTAGAGTTGTATGCTTATATTAATGAAGGCTACTATGCAACTATGTTTGAAATCAAAGATAATCATTCCAATTTTCTATATCTTCATAGATATAACTCTAATCAGTCTGCGCTCCAAATATCGAAAATACGTTTTTGCATAAAGTGTCGAAATTACAAAGAATACAGTCTTTGACATTTCTCAGTTATTAAACCGCAGCTCTAACCCTCCGTCACCTGATATCTTCCATGAAAACTACAAAATTCAAGGTTATGGACTATAAATCAAACCGGTTCCGATGCTGGATTTTAGCCACTGCCAATAGCTTTCACCTAATCGTTAATCTTGAAATTTCTATTCTCGACACTAACAGACGTGTCAACGCATTAAAACGTAAAATTAGTGCTAAGCCTTCCAAACCGGCACACAGATAAAACTTTCGTGATTCTTGGAATTTTAAAACCCCATTTAGATGTTATGTATTCGAAGGCTTTCAACCCATATCCTTGAATTCCGATCAGTTTTCACATTGACTAAACTCTTCAGGTACTGGCAAACCCCAACACGCTTCAGGAGCGATATGGGACCCCACGTACTGGAGATCACTCTAACTCGGATAACTCGTCAGACCGGGCCTCATCAGCTCAGAATTCGGCAACAAATTTAGGCTCTGCGGCAGAAGTTGGACGCGCAGGGCCAGTTAGTGGCAATGTTCAATTCGCTGTTGGATCTGGGGCACAATCGTCTGGTCAAGGAGCGCCTTCAGTTGTTGGGGCACAATCTTTTAGTAAGGGAACTGGCTTCGTTGATGATTCACGTGCACAATCTACTAGTCAGGGAGCAGGTTTCGCTGTTCGTTCTGGAGCACAATCCTCGGATGAGGTAGCAGGTTTCTCTGTTGGAGCTGGAGCACAATCCTCTGACCAGAGAGTTGGCGACAGAAGTTTCTCAGGAAGGCAAACTGGAATTACGGGTTCGCAGTTATCTGGATCAGCCGCGCAACAACTTGGTGACCAATTTGCCGAGGCTGCCTCGTTTAATAGGGAGGATGTCACAATCACCATCGAGAACACGGTAGATATTTTCGAAACCCTCACCAACTTGGTCTACAACTCTGTCCCCGTAACTCTGACAGAGTTCGTGAAAACTACGCTTACTCGACCTACTCTACAGGTATAAAACTGAACTATACTGAAACTTGAATCATTTAGAGGCTTTAAGACTTTAAAGTATGTATTTGTGCCCAAATAATTGTCAATAATATATAAAAGGCTTTAAATTAACATAGGAAGTTCGTGCCCTCACTATCTCGAATCCTTTGAATTTCTTCAGATCATCACGACTGCTGTGGACGACAACGTCTTCGTCTCCACTGTTCCCGTTTTCCGTACAGAGTTCGTAACTGTAACGGACACCAGCTCGTCATTCCAGTGCGCAACAGAAGTTTCCACGGATTCATTCACCATCACTCACTTGGCTCACGATATCCGCCAGCAAATTGTAACCTCGACGGTCGTACAAACGTAAGTACTAACTTGATTACTGTCACTTCAAAACGCTAGACATCCTCTACAATGCTTCGTATTTACGATGTCTTAATTTTGCATTGTTTAGTACTAAACTTAATTTACAAAGTAAAAGTAACCTTTAACTTGCGTCGTGGACACTACCACTGCTTGTTCAGACTAAATAGGACGTCTAAACGAACAGAACTTAAAAACCGATTAAGGAATTAGTTATTCATAACTTGCATAACTGAAATTTCATGCATTTTATGTCTTCTTCAGGAAGACATCGGTTCTACAACGACCCTTCGGATTAAAACTCTAATGTTCCATAAAGTTGCTTTCCCTCTCAAAGTTGCTCATGATCAAACTTCTAAATGCCATTTTGAAATTTACGGGTCAGTAAACCAACCCTTCATTTCTCCATTCTATCTTTTCTCGACAACTTTCAAAGAATGAAATATAAACAGAACCTACAGATTCTGTTATTTCATCCTGAGGCCTTCAATCTAACAAACCTTTCCTAGCTTGGATTCTCTTGAATAATCCCAAGTTTATCAATTGAACTTGCCAACATCGCTAAAACTCTCCTCCCTTCAACAGCGAAATTTTCAGGCCTACGGTGGTGAGCACGAGGATTTTCACAGAAACGGACACTGCGACAGTGTTCCAGACAGTGACTAATACAGTGATTGTGGATGCCAACAGTGGAAACCTCTTCGCATCGGCATTCCAGACCTTCCGTCCCGTCAGTGGTCCCCTTACCACACGGGGCTATGCAGCTGGACATGGTTATTAAGCTTCTGATCTGTACGAACTTTACTTTACTAAATAAATCCAAGTGACAATCTGAATTTTGCTTACAGTATGCTTGCGCTAACCTTGAAAAACTGTCTTCGGTGGCGATAAGGACCCCGAACTTATTAACTGGTTTCTGGAAATCCCCTTTTCTTCACTAAAAACAAATCTCTCGTGGAAGAAACTAAAGAGCATTAGACATGAATACACATCACACCCGGGTTGCGTCCTTTCCAGGCAGCAATAAAGTTAAGGCAGAAAGGTTTACCTGTGAGTGATGCCATTGACACTCTTGCAAAAATATAAATGATTCTGAAAGTACCCACAGTGGCACAACCAAAGTGAGGACGGCCGAGGATGGCTTGCTAATTACCACGGTAACTACGGCAGCAAGGATTTGAAGTGCCTTTAGATATCAAACTCATTAACCTGACTATTTCTAATAAATTGGCAAGAAATATCCCAAGAGGCATTTGTAGAAGACAGATGGGCTAGTTAAATGAAATTACTCAATAGTACGACTAATTGAAATAAAACTACGTAAGCTGGTGAAACCTCCCGTATACTTGCCACTCTCGTGACCAATCGTGGAAACTAGCCTCCCGTTCCTAAATAGCTCAAACTAACAAAGTTGACATTGTCCGTAAAGCTAAACTTCAGAGCATAGTGCACTTAACTGCATCTTCGTCTTATTTGAAAAAATTGAAAGATGAGCGTAAACGTTCCAAAGCAGTGGGGGACAGATATTCAGACATCAGGCGTCCTGCGTACGAGCAAGAATTAAGTCATATCAAACTAGCTACTAATTTACTTGGAAGCACTAACTTCACGTTTCGAGTAAACGGACTTTATATGAACGAAGATATGTGAAAATAATTTCAGTTCCAAATTTTGAGTCTGTCGGCAGGAAAGTACTTGATGTACGGACAGGGAAATCTCACCTATGCTGCTCTACAGCAAATCGTGATGACTAAAACTGCTCGGTAAAATGCAGGAATGCCCTGTGAGGAGTTGGGTGCTCCGTGAAGCGAATGAGTGAAGAGTGAATCTTCGGAATACTAC
>VCRD01001774.1:19279-46225 GCA_006783055.1 Trinorchestia longiramus
CTTGAAGAGCAGACGGTGAATCTTTCTTACAGACGGACTGAGAGAGAAATATTCTTTCATGTCTTGCTGGGAGTAAGAAACACGGTATAAACAAACGTTTCCATTAAAGTTGGTTCATAATAAATGTAACAGCATAAGTTTTTAAAGATGCCTTACCATAAAATCCTTGAAGTAGGTATTCTATGCATAGTAGATGATAGAACAGCAGTACCTACGGGTATACGTAAACGTTCACGTCACGCACTGAACGATGAAAATTTACATGGGGGGAAACAAATGAAACTTCACTTTCAATGATTACTCAAGAGCTAGTCATTGGTAATACAAATAAATTCTGACATGGTATGTATTATACGCATTTTAGGTGATAAGCGAAATATTTTCTTCAGGTACGGCTTAGAATTGACATTACATTTAACTGAATTGGATGTTTAACATCCGAGAAAGAGCGAAATAAGAAAATTGAGAGCGAAAATTTAAACCATGAAGTAGTCATTGTTATTAAATTAAAATTGTAATTTCTAATTACTGATTGCCCGTATGGTAGGGCTTGCTGATGATCGATTTAATTTAATCATTAGTTATCTGTAAATATCGTGTTTAATATGAACGGACGTTACATATCAGAAAGAGTAAGAAAAATAAACTGAATGTGTTAAATTTGCAATATTTATATGTTGATATAGATAAGAAAAGCTGTAGTAGACTAAAGTTCTGAGGTTTCACAGTCACTTATTGTAACAAAGCAATTACTAACATTGACGTATACATTTTTTGATTATGCCTTCGATGAGTAAAAAATAAAGATTACATATATATGTATGTACATAAACTTACATACACATACATACGTATATATGCATATATACACATACACACGTAAACATATATATATATATATATGTATATATATATATATATATATAAAGGGTGTGGCAAAAGTCACATGATATATTTAGAATTATTTTATGCAAAAACTACTTGAGATAGAAACTTCAGGTAAATTGCAAACGAAAGAAATGGTTTTGGAGTTTTTATTTAAATAGGATATCATCTAAATGTCCACCATGTTGATTTATGCACATGCGCATTCTTTTCGTAACAGAATCCATCACTTTTCTTAGCATCTCGGGAGGAATGTTGCGAATCTCTTGAGAAATGTTCTCTTTCAATGTTCTCTGAAACCACAGTGTAGCGATTCCTAAGTTAGAGATTTTCTGCAGAAGCCGTGTATGTTCAACACTGTCGAAAGCTTTAGAGAGATCAAGCAAAATCAAGAGACTGACGTTCTTATTGTCAATGTCCCTGTATATTTTCTCGGTGATGTTAAGCAGCGCATCTTGAGTGCTGGTATGTTTTCTGTAAGCATACTGGTTTGGATGAAGTAAGTTAGATTTGTCCAAATGTGTTGAGAGTTGGTTCGATATTCCTTTTTCTAGTATTTTGGATAAGACTGGTAGAAGATTGATTGGCCTGTAATTTGATGCAGTATTGATGTCACCTGCTTTATGCAGCGGTTTGATTATGGAATGTTTCCACTGATCCGGGAATTTGTTTGTCGCAATAGAAGTATCGATTGTCAAATGAAGCAATGGTGCTGTAACATTGAAACTGTCTTTGATGTATTGAAGGCTTATGTTGTCATGTTCAACTGCCTTTGTATTTTTCAACGAGTATAAGATTCTGCGTATTTCCTGTAGACTCACTGGATTTGGTTTCCATGTGTTAGTTGTACTTAGTAATTGAGCAGGGTTAAGGCCAACATCAACTGGTTTATGTGTAGTAAATTTGGATACTTCGTCGAAGACTTTTGCTCCGACTTCAGAGAAGAAAGTATAGAAATTAGTGGCTGTTTCCAATGGAAACGACCGCCTTCTTAGCTGCTGACCCAGTCATATACGAATGCATGGTGTTTTTTTTTGTTTCAATGTCGCGTCACGTTCGAGTGTAGAAGGGAAAATCAAAGGAACCTTTGCCCGACATATGCTAACATTTAAGGATTTATAAATGACAAAAGTTCTGACATTAAAGGACACAAAAGTAAATTTAATCTCACGACCGTTTGGGAAACTTAATATCTTTGCTGCTAGAGCATTAGCACGGGCGTAATAGATTTTGTAGATGATGCATCGGTACTTGGCTTCTTTGGAGTCTCGCCCACTATTTAAACTGGTAAGGAATCTTGAGTCGAGGAGAACTTGAAGAGGCAGATGAGTGGTCTTCTTGGTGAAGAAGTTGACTTGTAAAAGCTAGGTAGAGAGTGCTCAACCTGGTCGCTCAGTCACCATGAATAGATGTTCAGTTGAATCTTGGTTAGAAAATTCCCCATCAATCAAAAATTCTCAATCCAATTTAAAATTTTTGTTGGCGAATTTACATTAAAAAAACGTTAGAAACGATTTGCTGAACAATTCTGTTGCAATATGAAGCATTTGGTATATTTTTGATGCGGAATTTTATTAATTTTTTCAACATAATTACATAAATCCATATTTTGAGACGCTTTTTCGTCCCCCCCCCCACTGAAGTCGAGGCGTTAGTGATCTATGCTTGTGCTGCCAGGTCACTGGTTTCCAGGGCTTGAATCTCTACGTAACTCAAAAACGTTCTCTTCTTGAGTGCATTGGCCATATAAGCTGATAAACTAATTGAACTGAACTATTTCCTGAAATTTCCAGATAATTGCAACGTTTTTCTACGAGCCTAAACATTAAGTCACAAGATGGATGAGAACAGCTCTAGAAGCATGAATGTTTTACATTTAGAATTTGACACTTTATTAAATAAATACCCATGATAAATAGAATAAAGTGTCTGTGTATTTTTTCTTCTATGCAAAAAAGTAGGAATTATTTTGAGTGACATATTGATTCATTTCTCTAGAATCTTTCAATATTCGTAAAAAAATTGAAGCTAAATCTTGTGGTAAACTAACTTTCAATATATACCTTTTAATATTTTTTCAAGTGCTGTATCTATCTGTAAAAATAAAAGTGCTGTTCTATCATCTATGATACTACGCATAGAATACCTACCACTTACGGATTTTATGATAAGGCATTTTTAAAAACCAATGCTGTTACATTTCTCATGTACCAACTTTATTGGAAATATACGTTTTTGTTTGTTTTGTTTGTTGTTTTCATCATTTTATTCGGTTTCCTTGAATTTTCCAAATTTTTACTGTAAAATGAACTTAGCATCAAACATAAATATTACATACTAAAACATGCATTTCATAAAATATGTAGGCCTAAATACAATAATTTTCACTTAAAACCGTAGAGGGATTTGTTTAAGTAATTTTGCGGAAAAGCAGCAGTTATTAAAAATGCCACAATTAAGCTTCGTCCGAGAGCGATACCTTAGCAGTTTGCAGTGAAACGTTTTGAGTTTGTGAAGGTGCATTTATCGAACTGAAAAAATACCAGACGTTTGATCTATTGCACTAATTGATAGTTATTGATCGACAGTTTGGCTTAATTGATTGTTTTGGCAGTTTGGCTTGATTGACTATTTAGCTGGATTGGTTTGGCTTAACTGTTTTAGCTAGATTGACTGTTTTAGCATGGTTGAATGTTTTTGGCTTGAGTGACTGTTTTAATAGATATAAGGAGAATACAGGAAGTTTGCTTTGTTATAGTTACTTCTAGTTGAGAGCAAATTAGTTCTACTAAATTCGGACACAGAATGGTTTGGACTTAGACTTGGACTTAGGTTGGTGGTATGTCTAAGAAGGCAGGATCTCGTCGGATTATTGAGCGCAGGACGTGTAAGATGTGGGTGGATTTGGAGTCATGCAAGGGCTTGACTGAAATGAGTCAGAGTGAGAGAAATAAATTAGTGTTTGATTGCTGGAAGTGTATAGTGGATGAAAGAGAAAAGTAAAAATGGCTGATGTAAACATGAAGAAAGAGAAGGAGATTAAAAGGCTGAAGGCAGAGGCTATGTCTCTCAGGAGAGAGGTAGAGGATGAAAGGAAGCTGAAAGGAGGAGATGTAAGAAGTAAAAGGATAATGGATGATGGTGTCAGGTACATAAGTAAAAAAGATCAATGGAGTAGAGTAAATGAGGAGATGAATGGTCCCTGGGCAAAAGTGAATGGAAAGAGGATGATTGAGAAGAATGGAGTAAATGACAATGAATAGAATAGAATAAATGAGAAGATGAATGGTCCTTGGATTAAAGTGGGTGGAAGGAGGATAAATGAGATAGATGCAATGAAAGGTGAGCATGATAGAGAGAGAAGGATGCAAGGTAGAGTGAGGCCAGGGATAATATGTGGAGATAACATGGTTAAGAATGTTGATAGGTATGTAAGGATGAGTGGAAATAGTGGATGTACAAGTTTGGGTGGAAAAAGAGTAAAAGAAATTTGTTAGTATGCTGAAAATGTGATTGATGACATAAATGAAGACATGGTGATAGTACAAGGAGGTGGAAATGGACTGCTTGGGAATGGAAGGGAAGCAACAGTGAATGTGATTATGAAAGTTGTTGAAAAAGTGCAAAAGAAGAATGTGAGAGTGGCTGTCACAAGTTTGTTGAGGAGACTGGCTTGTAATGAGTATGAATGGTTGTGCAAAGAGGTGAATAGAGATTTGCATGAGAAGATACTTGTTATGAAAGCTGAGAGTATACATAAGCGTGAAGTTGGTTCTAGCTCTCTGGATATGGATGATCTGATCCAGGCTGGGTGTTTCTTGGGAGATGGGGTCCACCTTTTGAAAGAAGGGGAGACAAAACTCTCCCAGAGATTCATTTGCTGGATCAGGGCCACCCATCTCCTTAAGGAAGGTAGAATGGACAGAAAGAAAGTTGATGAAAAAAGAGTAGATGAATGTACTGGAAATGTTGTAAAGTTTGGATGCATAAATGTGCATGGATGGAAGGTAGAAAAGTTTGATGACCTGACAGAAAAATTTGAGAAGGGAAGACTAGACTGTGTAGGTGTAGTAGAGACTCAGATGTGAGATAGGGTGAAGTTGGTGTGTAAGGCAAATAAATATCAAATGATAGGTAAAGGTCATGTTAAGTGGCAGAAAAAAAGTGAAAAGTGGAGGAGTAGAACTGATTGTGAAGAATGCTTTAAATTGGAAGTTGGAAGAAATTTGTGTTGGAAATGAACTTCAGAGAGAAGATATTTTGGTAATGAGATGTGAAAAAGTGCAAGCAAATAAATGCATCATTCTAGTTGTGTTGTGTGTTATGTGACACCACGGAAGCACTAGCGCAGGACAAGAATGTGAAGAAGTATATTATACTGGAGAGAGTAGTGCAAGAATTTAGCAGGTTCCCAGTGATTTTTAATGGGAGACATAAATGGCCATGTTGGTATACTTGGAGAGAAAGTAAATAAAAATGGTTGTAAATTGATTGATTTCTGTGAAGGAAATGAGTGAAAATTTGAATGTCACAATAGGGAATGGTTTGCATATATGGGAGAGTAAGGAATGGAAAGCAGCAATTGACTGTGTGAGTGAATCATGAACCAAGACAGCATGTCAGAGAAATGTATGTGGATGAAAATGAATTTGATATTTATACTGATCACCGAATGCTTGTTCTTAAGTAAAAATAGGGTTGGAAAAGAGGTTATGCAAGAAATGAGCAGTGTAAAAGAAAAGTGGTGTTTGAAAGCAGTAAATTGGAAAGAATTTGATAAAGGACTTGGAAGACGTGTATGGAATAGAAATGGGAATGTAAATGACATGAACAAAGAGATGGCAAAAATGTTGTATGCCACAGCAGAGCAGATAATTGGCAAAGTAAAGGGTAGAAGATTTACTGGAAAAGCCAAGTTGTTTATGAGAGAGATAAAGGAGGAACAAATGAGAAGAAAATTTTTGAATAAAAGACAATGCCAAATGCAAAAATTGTTTTCAAAGACATAGGATTGCAGAAGTGGAATGGCAAGGTGCATGGGATGAATACAAAACTCAGCAAGAGAAGGTAAAAGGAATGATATATTAGGCTAGAGTGAAAGATGAGAGACAAAAAGTTGAAAATCTCAGAAACAAGGGTCCAGATGGAATTAAAGAGTGGTATAATTTCATAGAAGGTAATAACAGAAGTAATGAAGTAGAAATTCATGACTTAGTAGTTGATGGATGCAAAGTGAGTGATTACAGATAAATGGCAAAAGCAGTTGTAAACTTTTGGGAAGATATTGGTGGAATGAATGAGCCTTTGATAGATGAAGAACCAGTAACTCTTCAGATTGGGAAATATGATTTAAAAATAGAAGATGAAATTATGTGTGTGGAGATTGAAACAGCAATTTCAGCTGGAAGACCTTTCAAAGACACTATGGAAATGATGTGTTGAATAAAAAGACCTGTAGAAGATGGTTTTCACATTTCAAAGAGGATGACTTCAGTCTAAAGGATGCTCCAAGGGACTCAATTCTGAGGAATTGCAGGCGTTCATTGATGAAAACCCTACCAGTTTAACTAGAGAACTCGGCAAAAAGTTTAATGTGAGGCATGCGACCATGTATCGCAAAATGATGATCTAAACTGCTTGCTCAGTTCTCTAGTTGTACTGGTAGGGATTTCATCAATGACAGCCTGCAATTCCTTAGAATCGAGTCTTTTGGAGCGTCCTTTTCTTGGTTCGTCCTTTTGACTGAAGTC
The DNA here is from genome assembly GCA_006783055.1 of Trinorchestia longiramus. Classification (NCBI taxonomy): domain Eukaryota; kingdom Metazoa; phylum Arthropoda; class Malacostraca; order Amphipoda; family Talitridae; genus Trinorchestia; species Trinorchestia longiramus. The sequence continues at coordinate 25,915 of VCRD01001774.1, forward strand.
ATCCTTTTTGAAATGTGAAACCATCTTCTACAGCAGTGGTTCCCAAACTTTTTGTGATCAAGTACCACTTGGAGGTCTCGTACAGTTGCCGCGTACCACCTGGTTCCAGAGAAACTAAATTCGATCAGATATCACTTTATTTCCATAATTGTACAAGTAGAACACGCAAATCAACTAAGATTTGCTAACTACAAATCGTTGCCAGATTACCCTATGTTAGGCAGTAAACATTTTGTGAAGTAAAATATAACAAAATAAAAATTGTTCATAACCCCGAAAGTGTTCGCGTACCCCCTGGAAGGCCCTCGTGTACCACTAGTGGTATGCGTACCACTGATTGGGAACCACTGTTCTACAGGTTTTTTATTCACCACATTATTTCCATCAGTGTCGTTGAAAGGTCTGCTTGCTGAAATTGCTGTATTGCCCTTCTGAAATTCATACAGTAAAATATGCCTAATGTACTTTTACTTGGGGTGTACATTTGGCTTACAATAGATACTTATTATCATAATTTAAAAAAATCTAAAGGAGAAATATTACTTTAGTGGTTTAGATTGCTACACTTATGTCATTTATAAATTAGATTGATGTAATGATACCCTTAAATTGGGCTCAAAAAAAAATGGACAGAACTTTCGATACAACTTGATATATCACCGGCTAGAAGGAAGGACCCTGTGGCCGGCTCATAGAGTCCTTTTGAAGAAAAGGAGAAAAATAGAATGGGAGGATCCCGGGCGGAGCACTCCGGCGCGTGCCTCTGGAGATGAAAAGGTCGAGTTGAAAAGCGATTTGATCCCTCGCTGAGTCTTTCCACGAGGAGGTAGCTCCGCTGCGAAGATTTGTTTTGGTTGGAGCCTGTGAGCAGTGTACAGAGATTCGGTGGAATGCCAGGTGTGTTGGAGAGCACTCCAGCATGAGCTATCTTGTAGGGCTGGATGAAGAATGCAACATAAGTGTTATGGATGCAATGAAGAATTTCCTAGTGCGTACGAGGAATAAGAAACTTTGACTTTAAAGAGTCAATCACCTTCAATACATTGTGACTACCTGCCAAGCATGAGAGGCTGTTTATGATAAGCCGGCTTTCCCAGCCATCACTTGGCTGGTTCTTTTGCATGGGATGACCCAGGACAGCCCTTGAGGAATTATGTTAGATGGGTCTGACATACAGGCAAAATACTCTGGGATGTCACTCTGTTGTATGTGTGTTTTAGTAGGAATTAAAGGCTGGAACAAAGGTCCCAACTACGATTGGCCCTAAATTTAAAGTTAAAGTTATGTGACGAATTTGTTCCACAAAATGTAATCTCATATTGTGGAACAAGTTAGTGTTGTGTCCTTGTATTGTTCAGAAAGTGTAACCTTGTGTGCAAATTTAGCTAGGGAAGACTTAAAATTAATTAGACAACTGCTGCCTTTGTATTGATTGGGCTTCTGCAATCAATACCAGTTATTATTTTTCAGTAAGTTTTCACCATGAGAAATTTAACAGAAGATGAAGTCCACAAACTTGGTGATCAGGAGTTACGAGAGGAGCTTGAGGCTCGTGGAACTCCTGTTGGTCCAATATCAGACTTTATGAGGTGAGTTAAGCAGAAGTTGTGTCAAATGAAGCTCACATCATTAACTAAAATTCATTAGTACAATGATGCTAAAATGATCAATTAAACTAAGTAATGTGAATATCAACTTTAGAGTAGATGCATTTTATAGAAATTTGAGATGCTTTCTTAAAAAGAACTGAAATATTTAACATTAACTGATTTGCAAGATTTTCTTCTAGGTTTTCTATCAGAATACTTTTTAAATGTACTTAATGAAAATATATTACTAGACTTGTATATCATACTGAGGCTTAAAAACCGGTTAATATGTATGAATATTACTTTACCATTTTCTTGAAAATCAAGTATGGTGATACTATTAAGTATATTATTAGGTCATTACTAACTGGGGATTGAAGAATTGCTGTACATTGGGGGGCTTCTGTATATCTAAGTGCACCGCAGGTACATTGCTTTAATGTCCTTATGTACACAGTGCACATATAGGGTATACACTCATGTGTTCACTTGTTGTATCTAGTGGCAAGAATTAGAATCACTTCACTATTTTAAAAATTAATAAAAACACAACCTAATGAAGCCTAAAGTATTATACATTAAGTGAAAAAGTAAATCTTAGTTTTATCAAATATTTAGTATATTAATGCAAAGAATGTTTCATACTCAAAAACATCATTATATATTTTCAAATAATCCCAAATGATTAAATATAAAAAATAGTAAGCAAAATTAGTGGGAAGCTATTTCAAACCAGATGAATTTTTAGATGCTGTCCAGAAAATAAAATATATTTAATTTTTTTTGTTTGAAGGTGACTAATTAAAATAACAATGACTTGCCATGAAGTATTTTAGTTTTGTAGTAAAAAGTTTGCTCCTCTTCATCACTGCAGTATATGTGGCTTTGTATGCCGTCTAATTATTTCAGCTCTTTGTATCTGATAGGAAATGTTTTGGTTGGTTTAATCTCCACATGGCAACAATGCTACAAAAAGGTAACTCTTGATGTATATTTTATTTTTAAAGTTTCAAAAATGTTTCAGACCCATGCTAGTGAAGATTCTTCTGCGCAAATTTGGTCTACACGGAGATGCACAGGAGGATGGAGCGAGAGGTGACGGCTGGTCAAGCCAAGTTGTTGAAGCTGATCCTATGGCTGGTGCTGACTTGGATGCACCTCCTGTCTATGCCTTTTTTGGAGTTCATTTGCCTCCTAACTGTTGTGAATCTCATGCTCCAGATTCAGGTATTTCTTTATTTTAAATTATTTTAATTTTTACCTTTCTGAGTGTGGTCTAAGAATGTCTATTTGTGCTGAAATTATTTCAAAAATGAAGTTACCTTCATACATTCCATAAATGTTATTGAAATAATATATCTGTTCAAAGTTTCCTTTGTTTTTGTTAATTTTTATCTACTGAATTCAGTTCAGTGAGTTTTTTCAAGATTATATTAGGAAATGCTCATTTCAGACTTAGCTCCTGTTTACACGGACAAAATCAAGTGCTTGGCAGCTCTGAAGAAACACAAAGGCTCAAGGTTTAAAACATTTGCCAGCTATGATGAAGCTTTACAGTTTTCTGAACTTGGACCCAAGTTTTCACAAAATGGTTGTACTCCTGACTCTGTCAATGATGGAGGTGAGTGCATTTAAGGAAGCTTCTGCATATTAGTTGATGAATCTTTACTTGAATCCTTAATTATTTGCCTTGTGCATTTTAGTTGATAAATCTTTACTTGAATCCTTAATTATTTGCCTTGTGCATTATTAGTTGATATACCTGACTTTCAATCCTCAACTATTTGCTTTGTTCATCAGTTTTTCCTGGTACTCGTTTATGGTGTTATCGGCTTCATAAAAAGTCTGGTTGTAAGAGGAGGAACTGGAGTAGGGGGCTGCTGAGGTGCACTAGCAAAAGCTACCATTGATAATCACACACTAGGCCTCTCACTCCAAGTTCCTATGTGTGCCTCTTTTGATAGCATAGCACCAAATTAAGGGAGGGGTTTAAAATGTTCACTTAATTTGGTGCTACCTAATTTTGTGCTATCCCTTCATGGTACCCAAGGTATATAATTGCATTAAATAATTTTGTTATACGGGGTAGTTTATTTGTGCAAAGTAACAAACTTGTCAGTGATCACTCGCAAGCAACTTCTTCTGGAAGGCGATTGCTTTGTGATGATCACAAAATTTATGTGGTGTTGGGTGGTGAAATTGCTCAATTTCTTAATGTTGTGCTATGCTATGCGCAAAATTTTTCAGTTTTTGTTGTTCTCCCTTGTAACAGAATGTGTTGATGGAAACACAGCCAAAACAGCAGTGAGCTTGAGTCTGGAGAAACCGTGTGCTTTCAAAGGACCTACGTCACAGGACAGGGTGTTGTTCAGAAAAATTATCGAACGAGGTGACATCGCTGCTTTCAATGAGGTCAGAGATTTGCCATCCATCAGGAGCTTTGTAACTTAGGTCTTTTGGTGCAGGTGGAAGTAGGAAAAATTTTACTTCTAGAACTTGTCATGTAACGTTACACCTTTAGTTCGAAGGCTCACTTCTAGAACCTGTGATGTACATCGTTACACATTTAGTTCTATGATGGCCACTCATTTCCATGCTTATGATGAAGTTTAGGTAATATCTTGCAGGAATGTGTGTGCACAGTTGTGTTAAATTATGTTTTGAATTGCCGAATTCTTATGTAATTTGCTGTTTGTGTGCCTTCAGAAGTTAACGCTTCATGGAAGGCTTGGCGCTGCTCTTAGTAATGCGCTCATTTAATGGATGACACGAATCTTATTTTCTGCAAAAACTCACTTAATATTGCCGTTCCAATTTCTACCCTCATATTAAGGTGATTTTTCTGTCCTTTTTTCTTTTCTCTTCAATTTTTATACATAAATTACTCTCAAAACAGTTTTTAATGAATCAAATTTATTGATCAAAAGAAACGAGCCAGGAACATTTACTTCAAAGAAATTCGGCGTCTGGTTCCAATTTAGCACCACTGCTTGCATTGTGTGTTGTTATTCTCTGCATTTTGGTAACGTGATTATTCTTTCTGAACAAAAAGTTGGTAAAATGTATAGCTTCCTGTGAACATGTCTTTCCTGGGCCATTTTCCACTATCACAATTGGCATCTCTTGCTGGCTGTAGCGAGCCATGTCAACCGTCACAAAACTGCCCAACCTTGTGTTGATGTTCTGGTCAAATTGTTGCCAAGTTTCTGTGTAAAATCTGAATCTCTTCATGAATCTGGTGTAGTGACTATCATTACATATTGTGGTAATAATAGTAGAATGTTTAAGTATTCGTTTATACTAGCTACCTGGACACGCAACGAGTATAATAATAATAATAATCCAAGTAGTAGTAGTATTACAATTATAATATAATGCTTGTGGTTGGCCAGTATGTGGAGAGGAACCCACGCTACCTGGTGAGCAGCAGCGACAGTCCCGCCATCCTGAAGGAGGGCAGTCGCTACAACGCCCTACACGTCGCCTGTCTCGCTGGACATCACCACATCTGCGCCCAGGTGACAAGCTTCACTTCATTATTTTTTTGCTTCTTTTACCACTTCTGATGGATAATGTTTGTCAATGCTCTGGTATTTTTGTCATTAAATACTGTCACTGTTTTCAGTCTTCAAATGGTTTTGTGTTTTTTTCCATTTGGGTCGCCTTTTTTGTTCCTTTTATCATGCTTACTGTGTTTTCTCTTTCTTTTGAATTACTTTTGCCACTTTCGGCCTTGTCTTTGTTTTGTTATTACTAATATATTTTCAAATGTTTTACATTAGCTTCATGCCCATACTTTTTACCAGGGGAATGAGCACGCTGACAGTTCTGCAGTCAGCATAGCCAGTTCCAAGTACCATTTGGCTCACGACCAAGCTCAGTGTAGGCAATTAGGTTGTAAATTCGTACCGTAGAAAAAACTATACATATATTGGGTACGGTATTGTCAAACCTTTGCTACATGAAGTATTTCGTTAGTACTGTAATGTAATGCACAATCATTCCATTCTTTTTACCCGTCTGTACTCCTATTATTGCAGTTAATTCATGTATTCTTTGTATATTATGTATATAATATGCAATGTACATGGTAAATTTTATTATGTATTGTATGTGTATCATGTATACAATATATGGACAGAAGATTGTAAGTACGCGACGTCGTATATCAAGCAAGTCTACATGAGATGGTGTAAGTGTGTGGACACTGCATGTCACAGGGGTCCCTTCCGTCCTCCAGCGTAGATTTGCAGCGTGTAAACAGAGGTGTCTTTTCTCTGTTTTGGTAGATTCCAGCAGAATTATATTATGGTGCAACCTAGAGGAACTTTGCTCTAATTCATGCTACGAAATTAAATTAATAGTTTTGTGTATTTTGGAAGGGAGAGTTGCGCTAATACCATGAGAGGGATAAGATGTATAAGTGTATGGTTTTACATGGGTAATAAATTCATTCTTTTTATCATTGTTCCATTTTGGAACCCCTTGAATCTCAATGTGCATTGTGTCTGCACAACATGAGCATTTCAGAATTGTAACATCAATTTTCAACGTAACAACAGTAGTTTTAAAACCGCACTGAAGTTTTGATATATTTTAGTGGTGTATTAATATCCGAGAATTGGAAAGTAAAATCTCAATGTATCAGATGGAAGTCACAGCTTGTTGAAAGCTAACGTTTCCATGTTACTTAGTGAGCGTATTAAGACTTCAAAGTTAGGTGACCTCATGACCAGCATTGTATTGCAGATTCTCCGGTGCATCAGCGACGAGCGTCTGTTCCACCGCCTCTATCCTGATGACACGCCTTCCACCAGTGCCCGTAGACAGCAGTACCTCCTCGACCTGTACCTCAACATGCCTGACAAGGGCATCAACGAAACGCCCTTGCACATCGCTTGCAAGCACGCACATACCGCCTGCGTGAAGGTGCTCATATCGTACGCCCAGTGTGACAAGCAGAGGCGAAACAAATACGGCGAGACTCCGTTTGATGTAAGTCAAGTCTGTACGTAGCGAGTAGTATACCTAAATAAGATATGTCTTTAATATATTTACTTTATTATTTAAACATTTATTGCATTAATTGGATATTCAATAAATTTTTCCTCGAAAAACAGCCTTGGATTAATGTCATCAAATGCCGAGTATCACAAATTAACGCTTTAACAACCACATTTTTTCCTAAAGAGACGAATACAAAGCAACCACACGCTGTTCTTTGGCAGGTCAAACTGCCGGCAGTGTGTAAACAAAGAGAACCATAACATGTTCTGAGAGTTTTATGACTGTTGAGTGTAGTACTGGGTTGATAAACACGTTCAGTTTTGCTTTGCACACTGTTTCAAAGAGGACATCTGGGTCTAGTTGCTCGTTATTGTATCCTGCCACTGCTGCACCATGCATAAACACACCCTCCATGCACAGGTGATCAGCCAGCGCGCCAGTCGCAGCACCTGCAGCAGCAGCAGCCCCGCGTCTGCAAGGGCTGCCATAGAGGAGCTGCTGGAGCCTCAGTTCTACGTGCCAGTGCTGCGAGACTCCTCTTTCACGCAACCACCTGTCGTCGGTCGAGTCTTGTCCCCCACCACTGCTAGTCAACAAGGTTTGCTGTTCCTTGTCAATGACAGTATTTTTTTTGCTTTTTAATTGCCCTGATGATGGATTTTTTCACATATGAATTGTCGTTTTTTTTGCTACAAATTTCCATAGAAACATTATTTCATTTATGAATATCTATACTGATAGGTTTTTATATAAATGTTTTTATAGATATTTTTTTCGCGAAAATTTCTATAGGGATAGATTTTTCTACCCATAAATTTCCACAGAGGTAGGTCTAGTTTTCAAATTGGCCAGAGAGGAAATTACTTTTTCTACAGTAGCATATGAAGATTATTTGCTAGAAAAATTTTGTGTGAAGCATTCCCGAGTGTAAAGTTACTTTATTTAATGCTTTTGCTTTCTGTCTGTCAATGTAGGATGAAAATTACACTCCACAATAATTAAATGCTGTATATTTAAAGTGATGATTTCTCTCGAGTGTTCAAACGAAACTGTAACATTTGAAGTTTCTTGTGTGCGTCTTAAACATGCGTGTTGTATATCTCGAGCTTAGCCGCTTGTTCAGTTTGGAGAGAGGAGGTGTACCTGCTCCAGGGGAAGTGTACCTGCTCCAGGGGAGGTGTACCTGCCACAGGAGTGATGGTTACAAATGCGTCCTTATAAAGGACATCTTTCATGAAATGAACTTGTAATATCAGCGTCCATGTTCACCACGTCCAACACAAGTTATGTACTCAGATTTACAGGAGTTACAGTAGTTTCTTCATTTATTTTAGTTGTAGTGCACACCATAGTACGAACTTGTATCTACAATCTTGGGCTGTAACTAAGGTTTACAGAACACGTTCCTCAGTATATACTGCGCTTTGACGAAATAAAATAATATTTTAAGTATCGCATCTCGACGTCAGCACCTTCAGTTATCATTATCTGTCAGAGTTTGCTGGGGACATGACGAGTTCAAGCTTTGCGTTTCTGAACGTGACTGGCGGTGACAGTCTGGCCAACGTGAGCAGCTTAGAGTGCAGTGTGGAGCACGAGCAACGCACCACACCTCGGCTGCACTCCGTCGTGCTCCCCAGTCCTCTGTCCTGCTTTAGAAAGGTGAGGACTGAACATAGGCCATGTTTTTGGTGCTCTGAAAGCCTTTTATTAATTCAGTTAAAGTAAGCTCGTTTTTATGCAGTTATGAGCTATTTAGAAGGGCATACATATATACGCATACATGTATTCTATAATAGTATTATTTACCTATAATTTTGTTTTTGATTTTATTTTCCTATTATGCAATTAACAATTACACCGTAACAGCAATTGATTGATAAATCATTCCTATGAGGAACGTACTTGTTTCAAATAACTGCTATCCACCTTCTTGATGTAGTGGAATAAATAAAATATATTGTTAAATTTAGATGTACCGTGACTACGTTAAGAATCATCAAAGAAATAGATTTTTAACTCAAGTATTACCTAGTATTAGGTATCCTCAACAAATTATATACAGTATTTATTCTGATTAGAAAACTGAGTTTGAAAGCTGCTTCAAAAGTCTGCAGTAGGCTAGAAGGCAGTAATTTTAAAGCCTAAATTTTCAATTTTAAATCAATGATACGTTTCGGAATTTTTATTTCTTTCTTTAATAAAAAAGCTGGTTTAGATTGCACTCGGTTTTACATCTGTTTCAAATGGACTGACTTTTATTTAGGCTGGTTAGCGTAACTTTGCCAGTGATTGCCCTAAATTATGTTGGCTAAGTTAAAATCTCTTTACAATTTAACAAATTTATTACAAAAACAAATAAAAGATGCAAATACGAAAATTATTGCAAAAATAGAATCATATTTTGTAGTTTTTACCCTATTGAATAGACCTCTATATGGGTACCACTGGATGCACGAAACACATCAAGACCGTAGTCGATTTCTCGCAACTTCTTGTATAGGATATGTTGCATTGTTGAGCGTGGTAGCTGTAACTGTCTACCAGCTGTAGAGATGAACTTTGTGCGAGAACGAGCGTAAGCTTGTCTTGCACTATCCATGCTTTTCTCAGATGTTACTGGTCGCCTACAACTCCCTTTATCCAACACTGTCCCTGTCTCCAATTTATTGTGCCATGCACGTATTGGTAAATACTTGGTTCTGTAGTTTTACTGGGTCTGTGTATCTGATCTTGTTTCAATAAATCATGATATTCATTGTGCCCTTTTCTTGAGGAAGGAGTTCGTTCTATAGTACCTTCGTCTTTTTCATCAACAGGATGCTGAAACACACAAATGCAATGTGATTAAAAACTCAGATAATCACCTACTATAATAGAACAAATCTGATTAATGTTTTCAATTGCTGTTATAATACATTTGTTATATTGTGAGGATACTTAATGGAATTTTATATAAATGAGTTAATTATAGAATAATTAATGTTGAATAATAAATTAATCCCTGTTTGTTGCAGGTGGAAGCATTTCTGGGCCCACTTCCTCTCTCCAAAGCCTTGAGCGTCCGCAGGCAGTGGCTTAACTCGTCACGCCCTACACCGCCCCTATCCGTCAGCCGCCTCGACTCGTCCAACCTTGACGACAGCTCACCTATTCTGCCTCTTGGGCCGGCGTGCCGAAGTGGCGCCCACAGCACTCCTAAACGCGGTGGCTCCTGGGATACAAGGGCCAACAGTGACTTACAGACGCCGCCCTTGCCTGCTTCTGACGCTGGTGTCATGGCTAGCACGCCCAGGCATAGAGAGGTGGCCTTGCCCGATTACGAGAAGGGACTTGAAGTGGTCGGAAGGTAAGTTTGGATCCATTTCGGCCTCTGAACACAATGACCGCGACTCCCAAATTAGTGTGTATGTATAACAAGGTCCCGTGTACCATATATGGTGCAAATCACGGTCAAAGTGTTGAAGTTTCCAACTGCTGAGGTGCTTCTTAATACCGTGCATCACTGCTGAGGTGTCGACACGTGTAGGTTCCTCATCGACATTGAAATAGTTGGAGATGAATGGGTGAAAATTACTCGTCATACAGGATTTATTTGTAGCTCTTTCATATCTATTCCTCATGTGTGTTGTATTTATTATTTTGTTCGACTATTTTGAGTCCGTTGAGGAACTTATAATCACTTTTACGTTTTGCCATCGATTCCATTCTGGGTGAACAAAAGGAATGTGCCTTCAGGGCTTCATTTTGACCGGGAGCTTCTAAAACAGTTTCAGATGTTTTATTTTACATGTTTTGGTGCATATTCTACTTATTTTTCTACTATCGTGATTAAAGTTTAGTTTCAAACGATATAAATAGGTTCTTTACCTATGAGAAGAGAAGGACGGTCTCAGACAACTCAGATAATCCTTGTACTGCAGGAATACGCGGGTATTCATTTTTACCTTGATGTGCAGTAGGTACTTTTAAAGTTAAAATGAAAATTTAAAGTGAAAATCAAAGCTTGTTTTTTCGTTGACATTTGCAGGCGTCTGGCACAGGAATACAACACGAGTTGGTTTGAGTACTGGGACTTCCTGGGTGAGTTTGTGGACTGCAGGTCTGACGAAGGCAAAGCCAAGCTGGAGGAACATCTCAAAGCTCAGTACGCCAAGGTGATGACACTCAGTGTATGCTCTCAACTTACAGTCCTCTCTTGCTTTGTATGTTCAGTGAGTAGATTTTGTTATCACGTAAAATGACGTGCAGGTAAATCTATAGGACTCGTGACTTGCTTAGTCTAGATGAGTGATGTTTATCTGCGTATTTCACACCTCTTAGTGTGTTAATTTTGTGTCTGGGGAGAAAAAGCTTGTGTAGTTTTGGTTTCAAGTGTGTTAGAAAATGTTACTTGACGTACAAGCTTTCAGGGCAAAAATATTTATTAGTCTCATACGCCAGCAATAAAAAGGTAATCAGTCGCGCATATTTTTATGATATACAGGCAGTAGCTTCTAGCCTCTCCTCAAATATTTGTTGCATGTGGGAATGCATTTGGTTGCTTCGTAAGTTCAATGCAGTGAGAAATTTGCAAAATATAAGTTTTGAAATGATCTAACTTATCACTTGAAAACCGTGTTCATAATTATAGCGTTCACTCTTGGCTCTTTAGTTGGCAGTTATTATTTTGCTTATGGTCCCTTGACAAAAACATCCCTTGATATGATTTGGGAGACGTTATTTCATTTAGACCTATTTCTTACAAATATACCCATTTCTTATCAGGTCATTACTGAGGAACAGCTGCTTAGTAGTGACGAGATGTTCAGCAAGCTGGACGACGAGGGCGTGGTGGTGAGTGGTGGACCTACAACTGATGGTGGTGACACTGACCGCCACACACCAGTTTCGGCCTCCAGTGCGTCTGGCAGAGTTACAGTGGTCATGGCCCCAGGTTTGTTTCTATGGCAGTACTTCTCTAGCTCCTGCTCGCAATTACTATTCAAAATAAGCATTAAAACTTTTTTATGAAAAGCAAATGGTAAGTCAGTGCACCTATCATGCACTAGATCCATGAAGCTACTGATCCATCATGCACTAGACAGTAGCTTCATGACACGAGGTTTATTTCCAGGTTAGTGCTTCATTAACTCCCTTACTTGTAAATTATGTTAAAAATTAAAACAGATATGATGGGAAATAATCAGTAGGTAGAAATGCACAGGATCTAGCATTTAGTAATGGTTTCATGGCTTGAAGTTGGTGTCGAGGACAGTGTTTCTCAGACCCTTATAATTATAATTCAAAATAAAAATGACTTTGGTGAAAAAATTCAGCTATGACAATGCACAGGCTCTTGTATTTAGCAATTATTTGAGTATGGTGATCTCATGACATCAGTTCTATAGGCTATTTTAAAATAAGTATTTTCCACATGCTCCTATTATCTCACCCGCTGTACCCCTAAATATTTCCTCCAGGGAAAGGAGCGATGTTTTTTTCGAACACGAATAGTTTTTAAATGTATCGGCTTATGAAATCCACGTTATTATAGTAGAGTTTTGAAAACTTAGTACTTTGTAACTCTAAAAACTTTTCTTGCATATTGAACTTCGCGAAAATTATCCATTTTATTGAGAATGAACTCGTGTCACTGGCACACAGGTGTCATTGGCACAACTGTGGAGTCTCCAATTGAAAACAAAGAAGCCAACAAGAACAGGAGCAGCAGTTCACTGGGGTCCTTGTGTCGTGGTCTCGAAGCAATAAGACTCAATGCTTCCCTCTCCCCCAACCCCAGCCACTACTCCCCTGCTGCTCAGCGGTCAGTGTTGTGTGGGGTACTGCAGTTACCGTAAACCTGCTGTCCAGTTTTACGGACCAGGTTCCTGTTCATCCATGATGCAGTTACGGATTATATTACTTCTTACTGACAGCTACTTGTGTTTTTGTCATTTAATGGCGTGTGCTTTATTTTCATGGCATATGTTGTATTTTGATGTATATTTATTTTGTGGGATTTTGGGTGCGTTTACTCGTTTTTATAAAAAGAACTACACCCTTTTAATGATATGTAGAAGTAAAGCGTATAGTGGATTATGATAGTAATGACAGTATATGTTTCTATATTAATGCATTACTTCGAACTAGCTAAAGGTCATCGTTTATTGAAATGTCTGCTTATACCGTCGCTTTATTTTCGGTAATACCAATACTCCATTTTGCAATGTGTTCTGGTAGGTTACCATATTAAACGTAGGTTCTTTATATTTGGCTGTATTTATAAACTAAATAACCCTAAATTTATCTGTAGCCAATGTGTTGCAAATTGGTTCTAGCGAAAGTATATTCTATTGTTTTTGAATAAAATGTAGTCGTTTGTAATTTTTCCGAAATTTTCTTTGTAGACGTTACGACGAGCTGCTGGAAATAATGCAGGAGGACGAGTCTCGGTTGCGTGACGTGATCACCTCAATAGACACGAGCCACTTGAACCTCACCGCAGACCACCTGAACGCTAGTCTCCGCAGCGACAACTGGCGCTTGATCAGCTACGTGGCGCAGTCGTGCAGGGTGACTGCTCGTGCTCTGGGGTGTGTGATGCAGGATATGGTGCTCGACTTGCACCACAAGATGGTGCCTCAGCTCGCCTTGGTGCGCATGGTCAAGGCAAAGATGGCGGGTGAGGTGCTAGCCCTACACGTCCTCATAAGCAGGTGCTGTGCTGATGACCGCAAGAAAAAGTCATCGAAGAAAGAGAAGCGTAGTACTAGGAAAGCAGATATTGAAGGCGACATCGGGTCTAAAAATGAAAGTGACTTCATCAATGGAAACTTGGACGAATCGTTGTCTGTTCCAAATGCTGAAAATAACTCTTGTGTTCAAGCACGTCTCCTTGATAACAGTTTTCATGCCTCTAACGATGGGGAGGTGAACGGAGGAAGCAGTAATGCCAGTGCTCTGGAGAAGAGCATCCGTGAGTCAGGCGTTACATTTATTCATGGCTTAGTAGCTGTAGAGATGGTACGGCAGCTTAGTGAAAACTTGTTGCCTAGCGAGCTTCTGTCTTTAGTTAAGATTCTTCGAATAGTTGTGGAAAACTCGAGTTACTTGGAGATTGCGTCTTCTGACGAAGACGACGAAGAGTGTGACGATAGGCGTGGGTTTCACAGACGAGAAGTTGCGAAGTCCTCTAATGGAAGTGATCACGCACAGCACGTCAAGTGCGTCGTCTTGCTCTTGGAAAGAGCATTAGCCATTGCCACTAAGGAGGGCACTGAGGACAATTGCTGTAGGATACCCGCCGTGGCAGAACTACCTCACTGTTCCTGTCACTGGGACAACTGCTGCTCTACTCTAGCTGCCCTCACGGAATATGCCTTCAGGGGGTCTAGCTCCATCAACAAGAAATGCCGAGACTCTGGAGTGGTTACAAAAAACGCTAGAAATCGTAGCTCTGTGAGCGCCTGCAATAATTCTATGAACACTTCTAAGATCAAATACAGCAAAGCTCACTCTTTCCTGCATCAGACAGTGTATGGGAATTCTAGTCCATCTAGCTTCACACCGAGGCGGTCACCGCGTTTAAACAAAGTTCCAACCGAGGAAATAAGGGAACTCGTCTCTGACACGAAGCAGAATGTCGTCAAGACTCTTAACTTCGACGAAGAAAATAATCTTATGAGAGATAAGTCTGAAAATGAAGAGGATAAAAATAATAGCATAAATGATAACGGCTCGCCAAAATTGGACTCAATTAACGCAAATAAGAGGGTAGGGAATGAACAGCAGTTCTCACCTACAGATCACCGAGAAAATATTGTGATGAATAATTCCATTAGCTTCGCTGAAAACACAGGTGGTGATGGCGCTCCCTCGTATGAAAGCAACGAGGATTCTGGCCACGTTAATGACGAAGGAGAAGTAGATGACGAAGACACTGACAGTTTCGCCACGGCAGCGAGCACGTCAGTGACGAGCTCCCTAGCTACCCCTGACGAGGCTCGTGAAATTTTCATCAATGGGTAAGAAATAAGAATTATTTCCTTGCTTATTTTTAATAAAATTTTTACTAACCCAAGAAATGTTAGGGACGGTGAATCGGATGAAATAAAAATCAGGGTGAACTTCATCCGAAACTCGAGAAGTAATTTTAATTGTTAATGGACCACTAGTCGGCCGACATATAAATTTGTTTATGTCGTATTGTTGGGTTATGTGTTGTGTAGTTCAGCTACTTATTACAATGTAGTGAACGGACTACTTCTGAGTACTAGGAATGCTGATACTTATGAATATTATGACTGCTACTCATGAAAACTACTGCTTTTACTTTTGCAAGTATTGCAGTTTGTAACAGTGTTGCGTGAAGTGAATTTTGTGAGACGAAATGCAATCTTGTTGAATTATAACGACTCGAAAGTCTGAGCAGAAATTAACTGCACTAAAATACTTACTCAGAACGCAGGGTAAATTTCTATCATGGGATGAGAGATGCAACACACCACATTCATAATTATAACTAGATGAGAGACATGTCACTGTGCGGAATTGAAAAAATTATGCGTGAATATCATTGTTTATAGAAAAGAGTTGGTGTCATTTTTGTGCTCGAATTTATGCTGTAGTTGGTGAGACGGTGGCTTTGATTGCAGACAAAACTGTTTGAACTCTGACATCAAGTGGTATGTCTTACCTCTTTAATGTATGTATATATTACAGAATTTTAACCTTTCGTCAGGCGCAAGTGTGTGCAAGTGTGTGTGCAATTAAAGTAACTGTACGTGTCAGATCAGTTGCCTACGACGTAAGGTTAATAATTCTTATTAGGTCTGATTCTCAAGTGAAGTAGTTGTCGTCTTTGTTCCCCGTTTGATTTCCTGTTAACGCAAGCACGGTTGTTATTGTTCATGATACCTTACTCCTGGCGATTGTTCCTGATTGATGTGCATGTGCGTGAGTGATGTACCTGTGCGTGTGCGTAATTGAGGTGCCTGTGCGTGACTGATGTCTGACAGTATGGGCCTCAAGTAGTGACCGAATAATAAACCACTCTGCTCGTTGCTGTAGCTGTAGTCTATTCATGTCTTGTGTTCATTCCCGGTAAATTTTTTTCAGTACGACCCCGAGCAAAGTTGATTTGGATGTGCTACGAGCGCTGGGTGGGGCAAACGCAGCCGATGCCGAGAGCTTAGAGGAAACTCCAGCTGTTGATGAGACTCGCTTTCCTCACCTGGCGCAGTGGCAGCAGTTACTGCAAGAAAAGTTGCGCTCACAGACCTCTCCGAACTCCTCCGTCCGGACTAGTGCAAATAATGTCACTCAAAAATCTCTCTTCGAGTCGCCTTACTGCCCCAAACCAAGGCGGCGTCTGCAGCCCTTGCCACCCACTTTCTCTTCCCTGTAAAGATGAATCTAAATCGTGGAGAAACGTTTCTGCAATATCTGTGCTTTCTGGAATTAATTTGGGCTCTTGTTTCTTTTCATCGTGTTTTATTTTGACTAGTGTCTAGTGTTTCCTTACTTGTGAGCTTATGATTATAATACCTTAATTTTGATGTCTGTAAAATGGAACACGGGACACAGCTAGTCTTATGAAACTTGTACTTTTTGACAAAACCATTTCATTGATGTAAGCACCTAAAGATAAGGAATTACTCGTATTAAAATGCAGCTCCTGTTCTAAACCAATATTTTTGTAGCCGGGTTACAGTACGACAAACAAATCTATTTTCGATACTTAAAGCTTCCATGCTAGGTGTTAGCTTTTACTGAGAGTAACGCCTGTTGTCATGTACTTTACTGCACTCGTACGGCTTTTAAAGCAGGACCTAAATAACACTTACTTTACCACATAAATTCATAGAGTATACTTAATCATTCCCTTACTCAAATTGAAATCGCACGGTAATAAAATTACAGTGGCTTGATTAAGAAATTCTAGGCAACTAATAGAGAACTTCTGTAAGTGTAAACATTAAAGAATGAACTGCGCCCTGAAGTTTGCAGTGTTTTTCTTTCATCCATTAATGAAAATGAATATTTGCTGCAGTTCATGGACCTCTATGATACTAAAAATTATAATTCGGGTATTTATTGAGCTTAAGACTTGAAGAATCTCTTCTCAAATAACACGGCGTGATGTAAGAATTCGTTCAGTGCAGATACCCTCGTGCAGGCAAAGTCTTCTTTGTGAACTTACCTTGGCAGCTGTGTGCTGGGTTTCTGCTTGGAGTTACAGTGCTCCATCTCGTAGCATTTGCTGTGGCAGCTACAATTGTGGATTAGGTTCCAGTTTTTCTGGTCTTCAAGAAGATGAAGTAAGAAATACCAGTTCCCTGCTGTCCGTCTTTTCAAGGAAGGTTTAGTATCTTATCTGTAGATCGTCCTCTCTCTTGGAATTGTAAATGAGTTGGTCTTCCATCATCATGTCTAAAATGTGAACAATGAAAAATATAAAATAGAGTGTCAGCTCAATACTCCTGACTTAGTTGACTGCGTTAAAAAAATTCGCGTTTTTTGACATTGAAGCTAGCTGCTCACTGTAGAGTTAGCAGCACTAATTATTCAATTATGTTAATTAAATTTTATCATTAGGTTAGTTTTCGCCCGCCTCATTTACGGGGCTGTTCCTTTCTTTCGGGGCTACAGCTGTTAGGATGAAGCTCTTGCTACAGCTGTTAGGATGAAGTTCTCGCTACAGCTGTTAATATGAAGCTCTCGTTACAGCTGTTAGGATGAAGCTCTCGCTACAGCTGTTAATATGAAGCTCTCGTTACAGCTGTTAGGACGAAGCTCTCGCTACAGCTGTTAATATGAAGCTCTCGTTACAGCTGTTAGGATGAAGCTCTCGCTACAGTTGTTAATATGAAGCTCTCGCTACAGCTGTTGAGATGAAGCTCTCGCTACAGCTGTTGAGATGAAGCTCTCGCTACAGCTGTTAGGATGAAGCTCTCGCTACAGCTGTTAGGATGAAGCTCTCGCTACAGCTGTTAATATGAAGCTCTCGTTACAGCTGTTGCGATGATACTCTCGCTACAGCTGTTAGGATGAAGCTCTCGCTACAGCTGTTACGATGATTCCTCGGTTGCAATCACGGCCGGAAATTTCATCAAAATATATTGCCCCATGGACGATGCCTTCACAATA
This sequence comes from Trinorchestia longiramus, assembly GCA_006783055.1. Classification (NCBI taxonomy): domain Eukaryota; kingdom Metazoa; phylum Arthropoda; class Malacostraca; order Amphipoda; family Talitridae; genus Trinorchestia; species Trinorchestia longiramus. The sequence continues at coordinate 43,641 of VCRD01001774.1, forward strand.
ACAACATTTACGTATTTATCTCAAGTTTGTGTCTTGTTAATGTAATGATATTCGCATTGTTTTAACATTACTCGACGCCATTTACTATTCTGAAAGTGTCTCTTGTTTGTTGTCTTTGTTAAGAACTGCGAGAAACTCGAACTTGAGAATTGTGTTGTTTGTGTTTTGGTGGAGAACTGCGAGAGACTGTAACTTGATAAATGATTGGTTAGAACTAAGAGGTACTCGAAGTATATTAAGTGTATTTTAACTTAAGAGCATTGTCCACACATTGCTTGATGTTTTGCAGCATGCAGACAACACCCAGGAAGTGACCAATGTAAAAATGGAGTGTTCATTGTGTCGATTAGATGTTTGTGTACAATTGACTGTAACAATTACTAGTATTGCGAGTATATATTTATTTATTTAGTTATTTTTTATAAGAATCGTAAATTTATAATAGTAATTGACTGGTAATCTCATAGATGCTCTGGTAAGCTTTGCTAACACTGTGTAGTACGGTGCTGGCTTACACTGTGTAGTACGGTGCTGGCTTACACTGTGTAGTACGGTGCTGGCTTACACTGTGTAGTACGGTGCTGGCTTACACTGTGTAGTACGGTGCTGGCTTACACTGTGTAGTACGGTGCTGGCTTACACTGTGTAGTACGGTGCAGGCTTACACTGTGTAGTACGGTGCAGGCTTACACTGTGTAGTACGGTGCAGGCTTGGAGGCTGGGATGTTGATGGCTCGGTGCAGGTTTGGAGTCGATCAGTGGTGTCCGATGATGGTTGCGTCTTTGAGAATACAAAAGATGTTCGAGCCTTGAAACTTTTGAAATATTAAATCATTTCTTCCAGGAACTGAACATTTTTGTTGTTTTAGTACACAACAGTATTGAAGGGAACTATGAAAAAGTGAGCTGGACAACTATTGAACCCTGTGAGGCACACAACGCGAAACGAATTTTAATAAGTCTTACTAATATTTGTTTATAATTTTGTCGAATAACTTCTTGTGGTCGGTAAGATGCTCCAGTTCATAGTGGTGATCTGAATTGTAGTCTATTGTGTCTTGCTATTCTTTTGTAATGATCTTCCAGAGGTACTTTTATTTGGGTATGTGTTTGGTATTAGCCAGTGAAATACGAGTTTCTATATTTTTCTCGTATCTATATTTTTGTATTCATATTTGCAGTCTCACGTTCTGAACACATTTCTGTTACTCATTAATAGCGAACGAACAAACTTAGTTTTTAGTCTGTATCGAACGAAGAAGGTTAACCAAATACTGAAATTTCGAATTTTTTTCTTCATGGTAACTAACAGTTCTTTGAACGATCCAGATGTTCTCTTGGTGCCCATTTAGATGGAAATGACAGTTCATGTACTGATGATCTCTTTTAGTTGGAGATGCCAGTATACAAATGGAATGCACTTGCGAGACCGAGTATCACAGTACAGTAAAGACTAGTAGGAGCGCTTGCAAATAAGCGTAATTTCAACGTCATGGAATTGTGCGACGTCTCAGTAACGTACACGCAAGTCAACCAATCATGGCGCACAAGTCAGGCCAACGGTCACTTTGTCAAATTTATGCTGATTTCAAAGCAATAAAAAACAATGGCAAACATCTTGAAACAACGGTCTAATGCTGGTGTGTCGCATTCGCTACTACATAAATACATATAATGTAGATAATTACGAGATGTAATAAAGTGCAGAGATAGAATTGAACAAACAATACAGATAAGCATAAAAAATTATCTTATTTTTCTCTTTAATTTGATTGTAGCTCCGCTTCTACCTTTGAAATTCTATTTTCATACTCACAATGATACTATTAAATAAGATACTCTGGGATGCTCTGAGTGCACTCAGTTCATGCATAATAGAAGGTGCAAAAATGACTTCATCAGTCTTGATATTCGCTATGAGAATACGATAAATTAAAATCAAAAAATTATAATTTTCATATTACAGAGAAGTGTATAATTTTCTAGATCGAGTGACACCGAAAGGAGTTTCGATCCAACAAGTTGAATAGTCATTTTTCTATTATTTTTCTTTCAAACTACGTAATAGAAAAGTCGTATGTACTTGTTCCATAAATGTTATTAAGTGAGGTTCATGAACACAATATTAGACGGGCTTGTTAATTTTAACATTGAACCTCTCAGGCCCACTTCGTTGTTCTAGTGTTAAATTGGTTTAAATGTCACCAATGATCGTGAATTTCGTGGCCGAGTGGGTAGAGTACTAGCAATATGGTTAGGAACTCTAAGCTGAAGAGGTTCGAACCCAGCTACGAGGGTTTTTATTTTGTGTCATATCGGCATTTGCCGCCCCGCCCTTCCAAAAAATTGACCAATCAGCGTCTAGTCTAATTTCACGTCATGGATGTCACCGCCTGATAACCGTCGTTTGGGTGGTCATTGCCAATCCCCCCCCCCCATGTGCTCTTACTTTTCTTTACTGTACTGTGCCGAGTATCGATAGCGAGGGCCGGCCGGTTAATCTTTTTTCTTGACAAGGGAGTGTGGATGTCGTGATGCTACAAGACAAGATTTTGTTGACAAGGAACTGTGAATGTCGTGATACT
>VCRD01001774.1:47078-60053 GCA_006783055.1 Trinorchestia longiramus
GCTGGGTAGGGCTGCTGAAGTAATTCAAGCACCTAGCCAACTTTCCAAAAATACTCTTCAAATTAATACTTATTGGTCGTGTTGGAGACGAATCGTGCTGGAGACGAAATTACTCTTTGTATGTATGCTTCGAGCTTCGGACTTGCGACAGAACCGTGGTTAGGGATGGCTCATTTTAAATGGTCAGAGCATCTCTGTTTTTTACATGTTATGTTTCAGATAACTTTGCTGCGATTACTGACTTAGTCTCTTTTTTCGTTCCCGGAAATATATTTTTTTACTACTACCTGTTTTTTAAATTATCCTTCGACAATTGCAATTTTTGGAGGTTTGGTTTACTTTAGTGGGGCTACTGCGTGTGTTGTGAAGCTTGAAACGCTTTCTATTTACTTCATTCGTTCTCGGGGAGGGAATCAGTAGTGAAGAAAGAAATTTTATTTCAATCACGTACGTACTACGTATACTCACTACATATACATTGAAGTAATAGATATACCGTTGACCTCTTCTTCAATACGTACTAGCGATATTCACTCGAATGTTTTCGTTGTTTTTCAATTATTGATTTTGTGGTTGCTGCCTTCGTTGCAACACCCTACTGCGATAATGGTATAGAGTTCTAAACAGGTAATACCTTTAATACCGGCTACTTTACCACATCATAATTCTAGCCCGAAATTATCGTACCTGCATGCCTTTGTGGCGTTCCAGCCGATGGATGTTATCGATGACAAATTGAGGCAGAATATTTTGTCGCAGTTTGAGAAAAGTGTCAAATAGAACCTAACATTTTTGCTTGTTATACATGGTACTCTTCATTCTTTTGTTGGTAGGAAAACTTGATTTTAAACCATGAAAATTGATACACTGTTAGGACGTGATCGAGCCTGAAACTTTGCAACTAAAGCAACCCTTTCTCCATCCGCTAACTGGCAGGTATGCCTGGGCAGCCATTCGAATTGTTTGTGAACGTGCATTTGTTGGAATTAGTACCTGACAAAATATATTTCCTTAGAAGTACAGGATGAAATCGATTTTATGGACGTGACAAGGACTACTATAGACAGGAAGTGCGCGGTCATATAGTGGACTACGTTAGCGGAGGCCAGTTCACTGAGCTCAGTTATTCACCAACTGTCACAGTGTGAACATTGTCGTAGTCTGTCGATCGGTTTGAATCGGACATTGTTTGTTTCGAGGCACATTGCTGCATTTCTAAGTGGATACTCTATGTTTACAGACTTTATTACTAATTATATGCATTAAAAATGGCAAACAAGTGTGGGGTTGTGAACTGTCGGGGTAATTACAATAAGGAGAACAGGCACCGCGTGTTTCGCCTACCGAAAGAGCAGTCTGAGAGACAGAAGTTTTTTGATGTTCTTCCACCTCATGAAAAATTTGTTGTTAATCCAGACGAGTTTTTCATTCATGAGGTGCACTGGGATGCTGACCCACTTTTGATCAAATTCCGTGGTGGTTCTATGCCACCTAGAATCCCTCCCAGTATCTTCAATGTGCCTGCTTCATGTCTGCCATCTCCAAAATCTGCACCTCACCCGGCGAAAGTGGAAGACCAACAACTGAGGTATTTTCTTCAGTAGGATAAGATTACTTCATTTGATGCTTTCAAACCTGAACGTAACTTGCAGAAGCAGTACAAGAACTTGATTATTTCCAGATCGAAAGAAAGGCTTGTGTGTTTGTTCATGACCGACAACCTCAGCGAGTGCAGCCTGTCTGTGATTGTCGGAAACAAACCCACTTTGTGTTCCCCACTAATGCTCAGTGCGTTCAAGAACGGCATTAGTGTACCACTATTTAAGATACTTCATCGCAACAATGGTTTGAGATCGTATACTCAGTTCGACGAAACTGTGCGCTTGGCAATGAACTACGACATCCCGTTTGACAAAACGATCCAAAATGTTGTCACTCTTCTTCAAGCTCACACATCAGCCTGTGTCGACACCGAGAAGGAAAAAAAGTTGGTATTTTTGACAAGTCAGTTGGAACTTTTATACCACAGAAGCAGTTTTCCATGAATGATTATTGTTTTGCTCTTCAATCATACCCAAAGTGTAATTATGAACAGCTCAGAGACTTTTTGGTGCTGCCATGTAAACGCAAGCTGCAGTACATCACTTCATTTATTGACAAGGACCAGGTGCTGAGGGGAACATTTTTGACAAAGTTCAGACATTTTGCAGCCACCGTAGTCGAGTGGTATGCGGCCCGTGTTCTGTATCGGGTCTCTGCTTGTGCAGAAAGACTGCGTGCGGGTTCGAAACCCGGCAATGAATACGAGCTATTTCTCGTTTCACGCCGTGAGCTCGCACTTATCGGTAAGACCTCAACTCATCGCCCATGGACACATCCCAGGATCGTCGCATGGAGCTCACCATCACCCTTACTCTAAGAATGTTAACCTTAAGAATTTGAAAAACCAATGTACTAAATGTCTATGTACTGTGTACTTGATTGGAAATAAAGATTGTTTGTTTGTTTGTTTGTTTGCAGCAGAAGAATGTCTTTCTCTTGGTAGATGAAGTATAGATTCGCCTGAATGCAGTCCTTCTTCAGGCCTCTGTAAAGAAGGCCCGGTTGGCTGACTAATCGCTGCAGTTTGCTAGGTTTTTGTTTCTATGTCTGTTTGTTTATTTGTGTGAATGTTTGTATGTTTGGTTGTTTGCATTGGAAAAGATTTAACTATAATCCATTTTGTAAAGTCTAAAACTGCAGCAACTCGGCTTTCTTTAAAGTGGCCACTAAGCTCATAAAATAATACATGTTATGTCCGGCTAAAATTGGTATTTCAAAGCATTACAGTGCTTTAAACGATTTAAAATTCACTGTAAAACCTTGTTATCCTTTCTATTTCTTGAAAGAAGTAATTTTTGATCAATTTGTCCAGTAGAAAATGTTATGTTACTAAGAATACAATGGCCTCCGCTAGCGTAGTCCACTATATGGCCGTACACGTCCTGTTTATAATAGTCCTTGACGTGACAAGGACTTTTATAGTAGTCCTTGGTACGTGAATAAATATATAGCCTGGGAAGCACAGGATTAAATCGATCCCGTTGAATTTTTAAGAAGAAAAATCAAGACTTGTACAGACACGTCTGGGTGCTAACAAAAGTAACCTGTCGTACGGAACATTTTTTGTTCATTTACGACTGGCGTTGGATTGTATACGAATTGTTGGCCATGTTCAGTGCTGCCGGAGGCCGCATTGAACACGTTAGGCTCGGGCATTTGTCTTTGTATATTTGGTTCAATCATTTCTAGAATAGCATGGAAACATGTTGTACTCTAGTGTCGATGTGTTGTGACAAAGTGATGTGTTCTGAATTATAGTATAGAGAAGTTTTGGTACGTCAAAACATCCCAACCCAATCGGTTTTTTGAATACGTTACTAAAAAATGCTTTGTGAGGGAAGTATTATCTTCATTTTCTATGAAGTTAAAAAACTTAGCAATGCAGGTGATCAGTACGGTAAGTTTTCACACTCATGAAGAACGTTTAGCTGAGAATAGTCATTTGCTACGTAAACAACTTAGTTTCATAGTTACTCGAAAAGGAAAAACAGTGTATTGAGAAATGAAAAGCTTTTTAAAAGTAAAATAAATTTTCGTTTACAACATCATGAACACCGAATTAGAACCAAGGACTCAATAAAAGCTTTATTGCAACATTTAGAGGCTATCGCCATAGTTTTATAATTATTAGGCGAAAATGACATAAATTTTAAAAATATTATCAAGTGCATTAAAATGAGTGAAAGATAGGATAGATTACTGTAATTTGTAATTTTGTAAGTTGTGAGTCAAGGTTTATAAGTCGTAAATCGAAGTTTTGTGAGTCAACTGATGGTCATGTATTTTTTTGGGAAAATACTTTTTTCCATTTCAAAAAGAATGAAGAGAAGTCACATAACTGGCTGACACAGAGCCTAATGTGCGGGGAAAATATTTTGATAATGATAATAAGCATAATAATAATACTAGGGAAATAATACCAGCGGCATCCAGCATATAAACTGTAATTTCTTAATTTACTCAAAAATTTTGTTTAGAAGATCAATTAATTCATGCTGAAATAAGGAACTTAATTAGAATTTGGAGTTGTGTTCTTTATTCTTAGATTAAACAAAGTTACTGATTGGTTCCTGTGTGACTCAATCTTCAGAGATTACTGCTTAGGGTCTACAATACTCACATACAAATATTTTCCATTAATGAATACTCTCTTCTATGCCCAAATTATAAAAATATTTTCTCTTATAAAGATTGAGGTACGATTGAGTCATGAACAAGATGCACGGAAAAAGTCAAGAACTAGAGACGCATTGCGCGTAACTCAACACTTAAGACATCGATGGTTTCTTCCAAGACTCGTTGGCACATTTTTAAAGTTAACGAGCATTCGATAAGCGTAAAATTATGGCTAGAATTACTTGCAACCTCAAGTTACAATTATACTCTTTAAGGTAAGATCCGGGAGATAAAACACAGGTATTGTGTTCTGTTGTCAGATCAAAGAGTCAGTGTTCATGTATTATATTACATAGATACAGTATGTGCCATCTGAGACTGCTTACTGCTTCAAAATTAGATTCCAGTTCTATTATATTTTAGAGCTGGTCGTAGACACACTCGTCAATGCTCATGTTTGTGAATTGTATACTGGTATGTTCTTAGTTACGTAATGTTTCGAGTCAAATACTCACTGACTTGAAACAAATTACTTTGCTAATACGACGTAGCTACAAACGAACCCTCACCGTTCATCAGAGGTGTACAGAGGAAAGGAAAGAGATTTCATTCCAATCAAGTATGCATGAAAAGTACATTGGTTTTTGACCCTTAAATGTACGCATTTCAGATCTAAATACTACTGAAGTTCATCTGATGCTTGTTTATACCAGTCTCTGGTAACTAAATTGTACATCCTTTTAGTACGTTCGGTTTGGCTACGTGTCAATAATGATAATAGAGGCAGTACTGGCATGCTTTCTGACTATCTTGATAATTGTACGTAACAATTTTGTTTGTATCATTAATGATAAACGGTGAATGTAAGGGTTAAATTCTTAATATCAACATCTTAAGACTAGTGATTATGCCTACTGACTGCTCCCGTCCTTGTGACGTAAGATAGAGGCTCGTAGGGACAAAAGTAATAATCTAGAAATTTGAGGAAATAGTTCAAGTCAGTGGGTCTGTCGGTAGGCCTGGTCCCATAAGTCACAAACCGGAGAAAATTCGAGTGGTGGGTGGAGACCCGACTGCACAAGTCAGGCTGCAAATGACTCGACCACTTGTTCACACAGAGGCTACGATTTGTTGATATTACTACCTTCAATGTGAGACTCTTTTACACTGGACATTATTATCATCATTATTGAGGTGGAGCTGTGCAGCAACTGAGTTATAATGAAAGTAAGCTGCCAATCGATGTAGTCATGCGCTGCTGATGTCGCTGTTGGAAGAGTTGTCCACGTACAAGTGTGTTCTCGGTGACACCGCTTGCGGACGCATAGTTCAAGTGTCAGGCCAGTTTTATGTACGAGTTAAGAGAGACAAGTGGTGCGGGGGCCTTGCTAAACAAACGAACAGAGACAAGTTGATGTAAAAAGAAAGATGGAAAAATAAAAAAAAATTGAGTATTCCCAGTGAAGTCCATTTATGAAATGAACATTACTATGCATTTTTAAATCCAAAGTTAGCTCTGTGTGTGTGTACAGTTTCGTCGATTTTGTCAGATCTCTAAGGAGGCTTATAAACATAGTAAAGTATTTTCAATTTATGTGTTCTGCTATGCTGATTGATTTCTAGATCATTCAAGTAAAACACTTTCTTCCAGGTTTGTAAAGACTCAAAATAATAGAAATTAGGTTTGATTCATACCCAAAACTTGACGCTAAGGTGAGAGTTGCGTTATTTGTTATTTGATTCTTATTTTCGAATTTGTGCAATTATTGTCCAATCGTTTGTCAAATTTTTTTTTTCGAGTACACGAGAGTTGTAATTTTTCGTTAACCCTTTAGCGACCAAGTGGACTATTCGGTCGCCTTTCACGGTCTTTGGGAGAATTGTTCTAATATAATTAAACAGTGAGCAATATGAGGTTGCTACTAGGTTTGAACGCTTCAGCATGTTACAGCGTCGTTCTTTTGGCTGCCTGGCTCTCAGCATGCTTCATTGCATCAGTGTACAGACGGTCTTTGTGAGCTTAAATGTAGAAACTAGAAAAACAAATTGGTCGCTAAAGGGTTAATAACCCTATTGCAGTAACTAGCGCTAGTGAAACTTTACCGCATGAAATGAGTTTACCCATCGCAAGTTCCACATTTCACTTTTGAATTTCCCCCAACAGCGAAATTGTGAATGGGAGCCCTACAGTTTCTGATAGGTTGTTTTATTATTTAAAAACTGTAAAGAAAATGAAAGCTTGGGTGGCGTGCGTGACGGTGCTGTGGTGGTGGTGTGCTGGGTCCGCAACGGTGCTGCGTAGAGGTCTGCGGCAGGAGGTGCACACCCTTGAAGAGTTTCGTGGAATTACGTTTGAAACGCACAACTATGAACAAAAGGTGATGTCTGAGTATAAGCCATGAGGTTTTATGTGTCATTAGGTTGAGAGAATAAGATTTTATGTTGTAACAAGCTGAGCTGCGCTGCAAAAACAGAATACATATGCTTATATTGTGACTTAACTTTGCAATACCTGGACGAGTCCAGGTTGAAAAAATTCAATACGAGAGCGAAAAAACTGCAAGCCATGCTCTTGAGATTGGATCTTTTTAAAAAATCTTATTATCTGTAGTTAGAAAGTAAGATGCTTGTATACTGCGGCATAAATTTCGATTAACCCTTTCGGTCTCGACGGCATCTCTGGTAGCCGCAGTCATTTTTCGCCTATTAATATGCAGAACAACACGTGTGTCTGTGCAAACGCTGGTAGGGCAGTGCAAGCTAGTTTGATCAGGACTATGCAGTGACCGTAAGAGATCACAAAGCATCTTTTTAAAAATTTGATGTTAAGTATGTTGAAAAGGTTCTGATATTTCCATCATGGTACCGAAAGGGTTAAAAAGGAATCTGAAAAAATAAAATATGAGAAACCATATCGCAAAATAATCTTCACCCACACTTTCCACTTACACATTTTTTTTGTCGTTGATCTTACCATGTACGACTTAAGGTTAACATACAGGTTTGTGCTACGTATTCACGCAGCAGCATGGCATGTATTATAGTATCGCAGTAAATTATTTATGGTGACTTAGTTAATCACACCATATAATTTCTATACTTGTCTTCCAACGTGTAAAATGTCTTGATAATTTACAAATATGTTTAATTTATGATACTAACCTATAACGTTCATAAAGTTGAAGCTTCAATTCTATTAGAATTTTAAGAAATAGTTACAGTACAGTATTTGAGTGCCTGCCAGGAAGAGTAATGAGGGAGACCGTTATCTAGCTCATCTTTGAACTTAGGCACTAACAGAAGAGTCAGCTCTCTTTTTTTGGAGTTACTTTGATGCTATATTTTCTCTCTAGCACACGCCGAGGACTCATAGAACTGCTTCCAAAGGTACGAGTATTCTTGGATAACAACCGTAGACTCAAAAAACGCTTGTTCCACGAGACAGTAGAATAAAATCTGGCGAAAGGAACGAGCCGAGTGCTCCACTTTTTAGTTACTACCCATGTCCCATACCGTCTAAAGTCGAGAATCCTAAACTGTTTAAAGGTAAGATTTAAGTTGGTCTAAAGTAAAGTGTTGTCAATTTAGTTTCAGTTGCTAGATTAGTCTCATCTTTTTTAATTCTCGTTCGTTTTTTAACCACTTTACTAAAACGAGAGAGGAAATGTATCGACTGATGTATTGTGACTCTGTATTTTTCAGTAGGTATAATAATTATTGATGTTTCATCTGTCTTAACCAAGGCTTTTGCGTTGGATATGAAACCATTAACACATTTGAACTTGATGTTACTAGTAATTACGCCTGATATGGTCCTCAACTAGTCGATCAAAACCTGTCTGAAATCTGCCGTCGAGATCAAGAAACAAAAAACTTCAGTGGAACAAAATTATCATAGTCCTTTTAGCAATTTTGTCTCACTCTCTGAGAGCAAGTCTAGGTCCGTATAAACATACTGGTCGTAGCAAACAACTTTGAACTCTACTGAAACTGGGGGTATGAAGAGTTTGTGTGGCATAATTTTTTGATGCCTAAAATTACTTGATTCGGGACAGAGAGATAAAGTTCAAGATACTGTTCATAGATAGAGGATATGACTATAATTTATCGTATAAGTTCACAGTTGTTAGACCTTAATTAGAGCCATGCTATGGATTACAATTCATAGCATCATAAAGGATCGTCGCTACCCATAATTCATGGGAGTGTATTGTATCTGTATTAGGGACTTCAAAAAAGTTAAGAAGTTACCTAGGAGCACACTCAACTATTCAATAGTAACTAGTCCACAAAGTTTCTTGCTTGGTTTAGCTTCATATCTGTTTACACAAATGTTTTCTATTTCTACTTCTCATCAGCATCGGTAAATTTGAAAACAAAATTTCCAAGCGACAGCCTGTACGAGGACGTAATTGAAATAACTATAGTAACTTTATTTGTGTTCTTCATGTGCACAGTTTTGTTCATCTGAAATGCTTGCTGTCAATTATAACAAAATTACCGTCCATTTGGTATATTCTGTAAAAATTCACAAGCAGGCTTGTTATTTTCATAAACCCGGTGTTGAAGTTAGATAGGTAGCCTCTTTTAAACCTCTTCTACAGCCGGTTTCTAAGTAATAACAGCTCTATTATGTTAGGGAGTGCTTAACTTTGCTACTGCGTTCATTTTCATCGTTAAAACATTGCGTTGCTTGTCGCTTATAAATACAAGTGTCGTTTGAACGATGAGCGAAAATGAGATAACACTAGTCCGACAAGACAAGTACATACATCGTTTTGGGGCTTTTAGACCCCCAATAGTTTAGGTCGGGCGGAAAAACTGTTTTTGTCTTGATTTCTTTTCTACATCTGCCACAACTCTGTAGTCTCATTTGTCACCGTTCGAGAAATTATAGGCCCCCCTTCATTTCTGCATGTATAGTCTTCCTCAAAATTCTACTTTGATTTGTTAGCTAACGAATCATTCACGAGAGTTGTCAGAAAATGTACTAAACTATTTGTCTAGGACTTTTATGTACAGTGTCAGGGCTGTAAAATTATGCCCATTTACGTATATCATGCGTGGAATTTATTTATTTTTTAATTAATCTTATCGTTATGAATTGTAAGATGTTAGCCGAGTATTTGAGAATCTGATTAGGAAAATCATATACGATTTACCTATCTTGGGTCAGGAAATTTTCACTTCTTCCCTTTGTAAAACTTCTCCAATGTAGACCGTCATATACCATCAATTAAAGTTACGACCTATCAGGCTCATCTTGTGTCCCTACAAACTTCTACATCAAGTCGCACTACAGAGGACGGGAAAAGTTGCTGGGAGCAGTAACACTAGTCCTAAAGAAAAAAAGAAGAAAGATAATTTATTTCAAATCAATTCTACAGTATATATACGTTGGATAATCAATTCTTAATATTAACATCTTAAGACAAGTGAAGATACTCTCAGTGACTGTTCCCTTCCTGTGTGCTGCAACCTGAAGTAGACTAGTACAAGCTTGTAGGTTCATTTCGATGAGCTTGAAGGTCTAACTCCGAGCGTTTAAATTTAAATGTTTAAAAGTAATATTAGTGTCAAAATTATGATTTTTATTGCGTCTGAACTTCAGACGCTTTAAAACACTGAATTCAATAAACTAAATAACTTACACAAAATTCTAAACGGTTCCAATACTCGTATTTATAAAGTTACAATTTCACTATCCTATAAATGGTTTATGTAAGACAGTAGGACATTAGAGCGTAACTATCGACCATCTTAGACAGAAGAACTGTGGACTGTGAACTGTGGACTGTGAACTGTGGACTGTGGACTGTGGACTCCAATTGCCTTCAGGCTTTCAGCCTTTAGTTGCGCATCTGCAGTCAGTGTGTATGGGTGCATAGCAAACACAGTCAAAACGAAGGGAATTTATTTCTTTATGATCAAGTTATAGGTTGAAAGTTTTATGCGATGAGAGGCTGAAGATAGATTTCTGATTGGATGAATTGTCATTGTTTATAAGTGCAGGTATCGCTCAAACTTCAAGAGCAAAAACCGAAAAAGGGGCCTCGTAAAGAGAAAACGGATTGATCATGAGAAAATGATTAAAAACCATTGATTTTAGTGGGTACTGTTTCCAAATAGTCGTGTGCAAACTTTTCATGGATGAAGAATAAAAAATTTCGTATCTATTCGTGTTATGTCTTAGTGGCGCCTGTAACTCGGCTAAAAAGATGTGGTTTTGACCTATTATCTTAGGGAGAGTAAGCTTCGTGGACGTCTGTCTACACGGCAGCTGTAAATGATTATGAAAACAGGGAATTTATGAAATTCGGCCCATTATTGAATGGTTATTGATAATTTTCCGTGTTATAGGTTATGATCTCGTGTGGAATGAACTGTGGGTGTCATTTTATGATGTGCGAGTGTACTTGCACTACAAGTTATATACCCGCACTGTTTTTTTTATTTATCATCTTATATAGTTAGGTATCATACTTCTCACTTGCTTTGTGGAAGGCAAAAATGATCGAATCATATTTAACAAAGTATCATTTGAACATGTGAAGTTTATTTCCTGTGAATGATTACTTCACTTGTGAAATTTCCACACACGGTTCCCTTTTTGAAAAATAATAAATTATGCTTCATGTAGCGTTACTTTTGTACTTACGCAGAATTATCTCTATCAATTTTTAGTATTTTTCTGTGTCTCTATGTATGAGTCTGAATATTGATTGCCTTGACAACCAGATTACGTAGTTGATTATTAAAAATAATTGTTAGTATCTATCCGCACAGCCCGTTGAACTCAACCGTACTAATAGTAAATGTTCACTAAAACAGATAAAAATGAAAGGCTTTAGTTTAGCTTTAATCGTGCCAGTGTTTCTGGCTAATAGCGTGCTTTCAGTGACATATGATAGGCATCTGAATTGGACTCCACCAGCCGACGGTAACTGGACAGTGAAATTCTATCAGCAGCAGGTACGACATCATTCTTCTCTTCAGTAGTAACTAGTAGCAGTTTGTCACCGTGTTATTGATATATCAGGCATGGTAGAAGTCGTAAAGTAAATCAAGTAAATCGAGTTTAAAAGACGATGTTGTAGATTTTTCATAGGGTGTCTGACGTACTGGATTCTATAAAACTGGATGTTGTTGCTCATTTATGCATCGTATGTTTCAACTGCTGAGCTTTAAATAACATTTGTTATTACTGTGAGCGTGCGGAAGCAGAGAGGGCGTACATAGACTCGCCTTTGTTCGGGTTCTTATCTTAGTGCATTATGAGGGCAGCGTGGCCACCTGGTACAAGTGTTAGTATTATTTACCCTTCATCAGTGCCTCATTATGACCTGTAATAATCTTCATAAAATTATCAGTAAAGATTGCGTTCATTTTCTTATTTCAGTTGGACCATTTTAACTATGGAGTTCAACCTATAACCTTCATGCAGAAGTACCTCATCAACGTTGACAGCTGGAACAGAACTGGAGGTCCTATATTCTTCTACACAGGCAATGAGGGCAGTATTGAGTTGTTTGCCCTCAACACGGTGAGTTACACAGTGGAAATTTATTCATGTATGACGTCCTTATTTGCTTGAGTGTTGGAATATTTTATTGTGTTTTTCATTTTCAAATTTTTAGCCTTCTTGATGCTTGCGTCAAACCCTCATTCCTGCGCTGTAGGACGATAATGGTGTTCCTTTTGTCTGCTCTTCAATACTACATTAACAGTACTGCGTCTGCAGTCTGTCCTACGTTCAATATAACATACAGTACTGCGTCTGCAGTCTGTCCCACGTTCAATATAACGAACAGTACTGCGTTAATAGTCTGTCCCACGTTCAATATAACGAACAGTACTGCGTTAATAGTCTGTCCCACGTTCAGTATAACGAACAGTACTGCGTTAGTAGTCTGTCCCACGTTCAATATAACATACAATACTGCGTCTGCAGTCTGTCCCACGTTCAATATAACATACAGTACTGCGTCTGCAGTCTGTCCCACGTTCAATATAACGAACAGTACTGCGTTAATAGTCTATCCCACGTTCAATATAACGAACAGTACTGCGTTAGTAGTCTGTCTAACACTCAAAATCATGATGCGAGAGTTGCAGATATTGTTGATATCGTGCCAAAAAATGACGTGTAATTATTCCTCTAATATAAAATTTGGTGTATATTATTAATTTTTAAAAACCTAATTTTTAAATTAAACTATCATGAACATTCAATGATACACAATGAAAATTAATAGGCGACGGAACAATTCTTCAATACAAGTTGCCTTCGAGCTTTTCTCTCCACCTATGTACGTATGTAAAGCTGTGACCTGTCCTTAGATAACACCCCCGCGCCCCATCAAGTGTTGTGTGCCTCAACTACCATTATTGTGTACGACGCTCACCTTGATATTCACCTCTTCTTATCCCCGCAAGTTTCATCTCTTCTATTCTGGCTCATCCTGTGCTAAACTCGCCTACACTCCTCCTGCTGACTCTGACCACCACCGCTCTTCTCTCTTAATAATGTGACTTTTAACTGCAGGTTGAGCGTTTTTGTCATGCTCCATGAAAGCAATTTCAGCTTTCATAAATTTGTTTTTCTGCTCATGGAAAATAATGTAGACCTATGATCTAATGTATGGCTTCTTTTTAGCGTGTAACACATTTCTTTATAATAGTTATCTCTATAAAATTTTTGTTCGTTTTGATGACTTTCAGATAACAGAATCGTTTTCAAAATATCTTAATATTGAA
>VCRD01001774.1:78109-89646 GCA_006783055.1 Trinorchestia longiramus
CTATAATTCCTCAGCTCTGGAGTCAAATCGACTAATTTAATTTTATCAAAAACCGGGATGTTTTTTACTTTTTACTTTTATTTTGGTTCTGTTATATTTCAGGCTTATAAATTGGTGCTTTTTAAACCTGATTAACATGTTAGAAAGGTTTAATTTTCATAGAGCATAAAAAAAATTTCTTGATAGATTATAAATTGTGTTTTGCCTGAAACTAAATAAAATTTTATATGAATTAATGTTACTCTACAGATTATTCTTCTTCCGAGGCATTTAGATGTATACGAGTATATACATATGTATATATGTATGTGCATATGTGTATGTGTGTGTATGTACATACATGTGATATGTGCATGTACGTATGCATGTACGCGTATGTGTGCATGTATGTATGTATATGTAAATGGATATGTATATGTATAGGTATATGTGTGTGTATGTATGTATGTGTGTATATATGTATATATATTATATATAAATATATATTATATATATAAATATATTATATATATATATATGTATGTATATATGTAATCTTTTACGTTATTTTTGTACTTATCAAATACATAATCAAAAAATTTATCCGTCAATGTCAGTAATTGCTTTGCTACAATAAGTGACTGTGAAACCTTAGAGCTTTAGTCTACTACAGCTTTTCTTATCTATATCAACATCTAAGTATTGAAAATTTGACACATTCACTGTTATATCTTATTTTTTTTACTCTCTTTCTCTGATATGTAACGCCAGTTAATATTAAACACGATGCTTACAGATAACTGTAATAATGATTAAATTAAATCGATCATCAGCAAGCCATACCATACGGTCAACCAGTAATTAGAAATTACAATTTCAATTTAATAACAATCACAACTTTATGTTTTAAGTTTTCGCTCTCATAATTTTCCTTTTTCGGTCTTTCTCGGATGTTAAACATCCAATTCAGTTGAATGTAATGATGTCGAATCTAATCGGTACATAAAGAAAATATTTCGCTTTTCACCTAAAATCCGTATAATACCTACCACGTCAGAATTTATATGTATCACAAATGATTACCTCTTAAGTTATCATTGAAAAAGCGAAGTTTCATTTGTTTCCCCATGTATATTTAACGTTCATTGCGTGATGTGAATGTTCATGCATACCCGTAGGTACTGCTGTTCTATCATCTATGATACTACGCATAGAATACCTACCACTTAAGGATTTTATGATAAGGCATTTTTAAAAACCAATGCTGTTACATTTCTTATGTACCAACTTTATTGGATATATACATTTTTGTTTTGTTTTGTTTTTTTGGAAAATCGTTTAAAAAGTCAGTATTTACGGTGCTTGCATTATATAAAAACACCTTTTTCTACTTGAAAGGAGTGGATCTGCTATGGAATACATGACGTTGTAGAGGCTCGAACAATGTTCAAGTTTTGAGCCATTGTTTCATTATTGTGTACTCGTTATTCGCGTCTACATTTAAAATAAAGTTTAATTCAAGGGTAAATATACCCAGTGAAGGTGTGTTTAATTACTTACGCTGACGTTTATTCGTACACTCTGTGTGAAATCTTCGAATACCTTGGAATAAAATTCATTTCAAATCCTACGCAGTTCGAACGTTCACGTGCGCGCTTATACAGGGTGGGGCATAATTCCTGTTTTCAAAACAATTTTAGTAATTATTATTTCACAAATTTAATATTACCCAATGTAATTCCATGAAATTACCTAATAAGGGTATACCTTGACAATTAATTCAATAGTTCATTAGCCATTAACTGCCGACCATGTCTGTAAAATTGATGCGAAAGTTCATGATAGAGAGGCATGAAAAGGTACCGACTACATGCGAAATTTTCAAACTAGGGAGAAAACTTAAAATCAGCAGAATTTTCATAAAAAGAGCAATTGACCTACTCCTCGCCAGAACATCAAAGTTCTCAAGGCAAAATTGGATAAATGCTGGGAAAAAATACCCTTAAAAGTAATTCGTGCGTCCATTAAAGACTTTTCTAAAAACTTTGCAAACTCGTGAGGGCAAAAGGGAAGTATTTTTAACAATTAGGTTTAGTAATCGTAGATTAGTAAATTACTTACTATTTATAAAAGTCAGTCCTTGAAATAAATGTCTGTCTTAGAGAAAAAAATATTTACATTTTGTGACGGTATTTATGCCCCACCCTGTATATTCCTCAAGTGAAATAAAAACAAACTTCAACGCGTGTGTGGAGGCTACAACTTTGACTTACTTGTACTACGAAACATTAATTCTTTACACGACCCACATTGTTGACCGTTTGTGAGATCCTGCGGTGGTCTGAGTGGCCACAATGAGGGGCGGACGTGAGTGTGAGCGGCGCATCCTGCTGCTTACCTCATGCCCTACAGTGTCTCCTTGTTTGCTGCATTGCTTGTGCACGTTTGTTGCTTCGCATGCTTATTGCTTTGCGTGCTTGTTGCGTTACGTGCTTGTTGCTTCGTGTGCTTGTTGCGTTACGTGCTTGTTGCTTCGTGTGCTTGTTGCTTTGCGTGCTTGTTGCGTTGCATGCTTGCGTTTGCGTGCTCGTGTTTGCTTGCTCGTGTCTGATTGTGTGTGCCAAACAAGAACAACATAATACAGTAATATATTAATGTAAATTCAATTTTTATTAGTAAAAATACTTAAGAAAATGATTCCTGATTTTGAGGAAGGCGATCTTGTGAAAGTACCTGCGATATATAGCGTAATATCCAAAAGATGGTTTCGAACACTATGAAGCTCAATTCTTATGCGTTTTATCGTCTTAAAACTTCAAGAATATTAATTACGATAAATTGTTATATATGAATATATCAGAACACTGAGCTTATTGCAATGAATAGCTAGTACTGTCGTCAATTTATCATACATTTCTCTAATACTTTTTACAGGGAAAGATCCTCCTTTTGAACTACATATGTGTATTGATGGTTTAAAAGGAGCATCTTTCTCTGTAAAAAGTATTTGACAAATTATTATTGTTCTGAACAATTTTTTTGCCATCTGAATGAACATCATCAGTTAATTGATGTGACACCTGTTTCTCGTTTATCTTTTCTAGAAGCTGAAAAATTTCAACGCGTGTGTGGAGACTACAGCTCTGACTTACTTATACTAAGAAACATTCGTACTTTCCATGAGCAACATTACTGATTGTTTGTGGTTATTGAACACCTTAACAGTATTCTCAAAATATACCCACAGCACAAACAATACTATCAGTACCAGTCGTCGATGCAAGCGCTTGCTGACTACGTCGAACTAATCGCCAACCTCAAGAAAGCATACAAGGGGGCTGAGAACAGCCCTGTGGTCGTGTTCGGAGGGTCGTACGGAGGCATGTTGTCTGCATGGATGCGTATGAAGTATCCACACATTGTACGAGGGTGAGACTTCTCAAGTTCCATTTGCGCTAGAGTCAGTGTTCTTAGAGATATCTAGATTCTAAGCGTGTGTACCTAGTGCTCTAGTTTGTACGGATAGCTATTCAAAACTTGAATAGAATAGACTAAGGCAATAGAAGCGAGCCGTTTGTCCTATTCTTGGGTTTGCTCCCAAATACCATGCCATGGATGTAGAGTAGAGTGGAGTAATGTCTTGGTAGTTGACTAGGAGATGAAGTTCTGCCCATTAAAGAATTTAGTATGAACAAGTAGAGACAAATGTATGAACAAGTGATGAGCTGTCACTCGCGTTAATGAACTTTGACATTTGTGTAAGACTCTCATAAGAATTTACATGGATTTTCATAAGAGTCAGTCTTCGTTTGTAGAGAAAAAACTGCGTTTCGTTCTCGCAGTCGAGCTGAGCCAATGTTTTTGTCAAGTGTACATTATGACACAATAGATACTGCGAACAACATCCCGTGGTGAAACAATAAGTCAAGAATACGCTTTTAAATTAATAAACCATAGCAGTATTAGTCATTCAAAGCTATGTTAACTTTCATGTTTAAATTGTCCGTCGAATAAGAGTACTAAACAATTTTACTGTAAAATATTTTTAGAAGGAACGATGGTTGTATTGCAGAGCCATTGCAGCATCAGCTCCTGTAGCTCAGTTCACAGGCCTAACGCCGTGCAACAAGTTCGGTGAGGTGGTGACCCGTACCTTCGCCAAGGAGGGTGACGAGTGTGTTAAGACCATTCAGAAGAGCTGGGCAGCAATCAACGAAATGGCTTCTACTGGTGAGAATGTGCCTCTATTACACTTAAAGTGGCATAGCTTGAAAACAATCATTTAGCTTGGTTGTCGAGCTTTAACACGTTGACTCCGATTGCCTGATTGGTGTAAAACTTCACTTTGTACGCATAGTCACTAGAAGGATCTGAAAAAAATTACAGAACCTAACCTCAGTGGTACACATACGTACCACTTCGGAGTCAACGTGTTAACTGAATTTCATGCTCTTCAGTGAGATCAAATTTTGAATACTGAAAGTTGATAAATTTCTAATTTGATACATTCATTCTTAGTTTGATTGCATGGACCAGCTCGTCATCTTCATGATGAACAGGTGGCGATTGTTTAGAGAACGTCAGTTGAACGAAGAGAACGAAATTCCTGAAACATATCTAACCCTGTAATTGCTGTCGAATTTATGCATATTATACTTTAGTCAATATTATGAGTTCTGCTTTTGGGTAGTGGTGTGTGCTGAACAACTCTTTTGTAAATAGTTTCAATCTTTTTTTAAAATTCGGGTTAAGGCAAAACGCGTAAAAAATGTTTTTTTGCATCAAGGGCCGAAAAATACTAAATTTATGTGGTAGTTCATAATTTCACGTTGAAGAAGCTAAGGTATTTGATTTTAACTATATATGGACCATAACTATGGATATATGGTCGTTTCTGATGATCGTAAAAAATAATTTTTCTTAGTCCTGAGCTATAAATGCAGGGTGTCCCAGAAGTAACTGACCCTTTTGATTTGCTAATAAACCGAAAACTATTAACGCTAGGATATTGAAACTTGTTTTTTTTTCGAAAGAAAAACCTTTTTATGGCACAATAGGATACGTGGTATCCTATTTACGAACAAGCTTGACATTTGATTTGTGCTTCATTGCAAACCCTTAATTTTCATCATGTCTTCATACAGCAAAGAAGAAAGAAAAAGAATAAGAATTTTGCAAATCTACACACGGACAATGTCAACAACAGAAGTGCAACGTGATTACAGAAATTATTTCAGAACAACAACCAGTCCTTCGAAGAACACAATTAAATCGGTGTATCGAAAATTTACGGACATTGGAAATGTTAATGATAAACAACGATCTGGAAGATTCGGAATAATTAACACGACTGCGATCATCATTAGGCAATAACTGTTGGGTTAATTTAATTTTATAAGGATATAACTTCGTCTTTTTTAAGAATGCGGTGTAATGTCGATCGAGAAATGGATAATTGAGTTGGACGTTTTCTGATGGAGGCTGTCGAATTATCTGTAACACTTGCAGAAATTCGCTCGATTACAGCTTCAGTTCGAGTTGATTTTAATCTTCTTCTTCTTCTTGTTTCACTTTTATTGGAGCTTCGGAGTTGGGTCCACGCCTTCTAATTTTAATCCAGATCATTGTTTATCATTAACATTTCCAGTGTCCGTAAATTTTCGATACACCGATTTAATTTTGTTCTTCGAAGGACTGGTTGTTGTTCTGAAATAATTTCTGAAATAAATAAATGAAATAAATTCTTATTCTTTGTTCTTTGCTGTATGGAGACATGATGAAAATTAAGGGTTTGCAATGAAGCAAAAATCAAATGTCAAGCTGGTTCGTAAATAGGATACCAAGTATCCTATTGTGCCATAAAAGGTTTTTTTTTTGATAAAACAAGTTTCAATATCCTAGCGTTAATAGTTTCCGGTTTATTAGCAAATCAAAAGGGTCAGTTACTTCTGGGACACCCTGTATATGTTTCGATAGTTGGGCATTATATGAGGGAGAATTTACGTAATATTTCATCTTGTCAAACAATAGCTTATTATAAGGTTAAGGAGCATAATGATATACTTTTCATACCTTTGATGATACATTCCATTGCATCGAATGGAAGGACGTGGTCCGACAACGAGTGGAAGCTGTGTACAGGGTTAGAGGTCTTGTTAATCATGGTATGGTTTTCATGCCATCATTAATGTATTGCAGCGGATGGAAGGACGTGGCTCAACAATGAATGGAAGTTGTGCTCACCGTTGAACAGCACAGAGGATGCTAATGATCTGAAGAACTACCTCACCGATGTGTGGACCAACCTCGCCATGGTTGACTACCCCTACATGGCCAACTTCCTGGCTCCTCTGCCGGCGTATCCTGTCATGGTAAATGCGTTCCAATGTCACTTCATCTCATCTCAGATAAAAGAGACTGTACTTTAGGTTAATTTAGGGGTCAAAAATTCACTGTGACACTGGAAGAGATGTGTAATCTGTTGAAGTGTCAAAAATTGTCAGTTTCAGTTCACTTTGTGTGTTCAGAAAAGCTTCAACTAATTACCGTGGTTACAGTTTCGTTATTTTTTCTGGTTCATTTTATAAAACTTTGTGGACGATAAAAACCAATTATTTTGACGAGCTATACCGAACTTTTTCTAAATTTTGTTATCTAAAACTTGGTAATTAATTACTGTGCTAAAAAGTGTGAAGTTAAATTCTACACAAGACACTTCAGTGCCCATAGAGCATGAACAGCAGCCTACTGTTCTTAGCGCCGAAACGCTCGCTATTATTTATGTAATTTCCGCTGTGTAATTGCAAGCAGTGATACGTTCTTTGTTTCATGCAAGGTGTGTGTGATGGAAATGAATATATAATACGTATTTTTCGCGGAATCATCCATAAATGATTTACAAAATACGAAGAACAATGGAGATTGTTGCTTCGTTGACTTAATAAATATTCTGTTACTTTATAAATCTTCATCAGGATGTAGTGAGTTTGAAACTTGAAGTTAATTACACTTGTAGTCTCTAACAAATATTTTAGTACCTTCAATTTACTCTGTTGTAACTAGTCGATCAATCTACGTGAGTTTCAAGAAGTGTGTAAAAAATCTTTATAAGCGTTATGTAAAGACTATAAAGAATCCATTTTTAAGCTACACGTTTTACAATATTTTTAAGGAACAGAGAATATTACTTAAGATGTGCACAAGTTCCATACAATTTTGACCAATTATCATACATAATATAAAATTCCCAGTTTCATTTTGCTCTGTTATACTTGGAAGCGTTTGGAATGATGGGATTTTTACTGAAGGCATTGTATTAAACACCTTGTGCAATGAGAACGCTATCAAATATTTTCTTACGTGAAATGCTTCGTTTTTTTAGGCTGTTTGTCAAGCCATGAAGTTTCTTAAGGATGATCCCAAGGAGATACTACATGAACTCTTCAAAGGTCTCAACGTGTACTTCAACTACACCACCACGGCCAAGTGTTTCCAGTTCAAGTCTTCCATGCCTTCATCGCTCGATGATAAAGGCTGGGACCTCCAGGTGGGTGGTCTCTGTTATGTTTTCCTCGGTTCAAAGCAAATTTGAACGTTTTCGGGGTCAGTAGAGGCCGCCTGAGGCTTCATGGCGTGTTTTTTATTTAAAAAAAAAACACGTTTCCTAGAATAAAACATAGGAGTTTTTGTTTACACTTTTCAGAAGAATGGAAATTGTTGCGAATTTTTTATTCTATGAGCGATGTTGTTATTCTATGTTTTGATCTATGTGAGAGGCTCATATGTGACATGGTTATTGATAGTAAAACTAAATTTAAGACCCAAACTATGCATATAAAACGTTTCTTGAGCATGTATTTCCGAGTAAGTTGTGTAGATATGACTCTTATTCAAATATTTGCTATCCTTTCTTAGACAGCAGTTTTGACACATTGGTTCATCAGTAAAAAGTAGCTTCACATAGTTTTTGATTCGAAGTTCGTGTATGGTTTGTTTATTAACCAAACATTTGCCAACATTCTCATTTATTTGAGCTGCACCTGTAGGAATTGAATTAGTACTAAAGTTATCATTGTTTGTAGTACCGTTGCTGCGTGATGAAAAAAATTGCGATGAAAGAATTAAGTTTCTCTTGAGGTATTTAATAGTACTTCTGTTTGTGGCTCATAAGGATCTAATCCTGGCATGGTATTGAAATTTCGCAAAAAATTTACTCTCTTCGTACTATCATATTATTAATGACAAAAGTTCGATATGATACTTCGTTTCGTTAAGAATAATGATACAAGTCTCTGTTCTTGCCTAAAGTGATTGAAGGACCAATTCCGCTCACTGATTTTTTAGTAGGGAGCTATAACACTCGTCCTGATACTGAATTTTCGGCGTTATTACAAAGGAAAGTGAACCTAAGTCTCGCTTCTTGCGATATATTACAAAAGTTAATGGTTTTATTGTGTACAGACGTGCACGGAAATGGTGATGCCTTTTTGTTATGACGGCAAAAACGACTTCTTTGAACCCAAGCCATGGAACTTCACAGCATTTAGCCAGGGATGCTCCAAGAAATGGGACGTCAAGCCTGAACAGTACAAGATGGAGAACATATACGGTGGAAGGAATATCAAATACGCAAGCAATATCGTGTTCAGGTAAATAGCAATTTATTAATTTGAACGCCTGCTGATTTGTGTCGTGGTCACCACACCTGTTGATTTATGTCGTGGTCACCACACCTGATGATTTGTGTCGTAGTCACCACACCTGATGATTTGTGTCGTAGTCACAACACCTGTTGATTTGTGTCGTAGTCACAACACCTGTTGATTTGTGTCGTAGTCACAACACCTGTTGATTTGTGTCGTAGTCACAACACCTGTTGATTTGTGTCGTAGTCACAACACCTGTTGATTTGTGTCGTAGTCACAACACCTGTTGATTTGTGTCGTAGTCACAACACCTGATGATTTGTGTCGTAGTCACAACACCTGATGATTTGTGTCGTGGTCACCACACCTGATGATGGAAGATGAGCAAGTGTTAGCTGATTTTGGTGATCTCGTTCGACACACCGGCAATAAGGAGGTTATACAAATTGTTTCAACGGTTATAAGAAATCGATTGGGCTTTTCCTTTCGGTCTGCAACGGTGGGCGAAGATAAATTTTATTCATTAGACTAAGTTCATTTTCGGTGATTTAAAGTAATATACTATCTCTTCATGCGTAGAAGCGAGAATGTTAACACGCAAAATGCTTTTTATTATTTTTACTTGTTGTAAATTAGGGTACACGTTATGGATACTGAAATGTAATTTGATGACTTTCTTGGGAAATAATAACTGCCATCAAGGTTCTCTATTGATATATTTTGTGCACTTCTTGTAAATTTCTAAGTAGTCACCTATTTCTGAATTAGTTGCTTAGTCAGGGGTGTCTTAGCTACTCAGGGGTGAGTAAATGCTGAAAAGGACTTTTTTCCCAATGTTAAGGTGCTAAAAATGACGATTTTCACGATGTATAGATGCCCCAAATGACTTTTTTCACTATGTACTATACAGGTGCCGAAAACAGGATAGTTCTCTTCATATTAAATTTGTTGTTTAAATTTTAACGCTATTCAAAATTTTATACCGTTTTATTTAACTAACCAAGCATCATAGAGCCATCGCTTGAACTTGGCTGCTGACTCTTCCTCGCACAGGTTTCTTCAGGGCCAATCTTAACTCTCCCAAACTTCATCTATTTTTATTGATCAAATTGCAGCTGCAGTCATTTAGGAGAACCATCTTCTAAGCCCATGACAATCTAAAGAGATGTCTTGTAACTGGTAGTTTTTCAGATCGTCAATGTGGTCACACGTAATTTAACGATTTGTTACATATAATTTAGCCATTTGTCACACATAATTCAACTATTTGTCATGCATAACTTAACCATTTAATGTTATAGTTAACGCTGACAAGTCAGATTTTATTGAGAGCAACTTTTCTTAGTTACGTTCTACCAATGTTCTGTACGTCATCTACCGCAACGACTCTCAAAGCTTAAAATACTTTTTATTTTATTTTCTTGTTTAATAAAACTCCTGAAACTTCACAGCAATGGACTCTTAGACCCTTGGTCGTCTGGTGGCATCTTGGAGGACGTGAACGAGTCTGTTGTCTCAGTCACCATCCCAGAGGGCGCGCACCACATAGACCTGAGAGGTGCACAAAGGGCAGACCCCCAGTCCGTCATAGCTGCCCGTGACCTCCACAGGGCTCACATACGCAAGTGGATTAAGATGTAGTAGCTGCGCGAGGCATATCAACGTATCGCAGACTTATACTTTGATAAGTTGCTTGGATTTTACTATATAACTTAGTGTTATTGACATATTAGGTTGTTTTGTATGAAAAGTGGCATTTAAACGGTGAACAATGTTTCAGAAGTGTTAGAAAAATATTTAATTTAAGAAAAATGTAACTCATATTCATCTATGTTCGTTCTTCAAAGTTCATCTTAGTCATATAATATTCAACTCTTAAAAAAAGGTTAGACTTTATCTGTGATAAACTGTCTAAATGCTTTAATTACCTCCTCTCTTCTATATCAAATATTTCTTTCCATGAGCAAGTGGTTTCTTCCTGCCTTTGTTATCATTGAAGTATTACTGTTTTCTTTTAAAGTTTCATTCCTTCCATATCCTCCTGGAAATATAGTTTCTGAGGTATTCTTACTAGTATTTTATGTAATCATAGAATACGGGCATATCATGAGTGGTGAACGAGGGAATTTGACAGAGAAGTCTCTATTTGTCGCGGTATCATTGATCTAAGTGTTCCAGCTTGCACTGTTCTTGTGTACATGTTCATGTGGCAGACTTACGTCCTGAGGGTAGAGGTCGTTGTCGTGGGTGCTGCCATGGCTCTCCAAGCCCTCCAGGTTGCGCTAGCACTTGTGGTGCTCTTAGGGCTCGCTCAATCGTCCTCGAAGGTAGCAGATTAATTTAGAGTGAGAACTTGGTCCTATACATGAATTCCCATTATTAAAAGTAGGGAAGAGTGTGATTCCTTCAATACCACGTTATTATACTCACAGACTTGACTCTTTCAGCCTGTCAGATTAAGGTGTGGTGCGCTATGAAGTGTAGATCATGATGAACTATTCTAGTTTCATTTTCTCTTTTAATTGTATTTAGAGTTTCGACGTTTCTTCAAGCATTCGTTTATTTGGTGTTACTTCCTTTCTTGTATTCATGTTAGCTTTTTTGAAACGATGGATCTCAGTCGTAAATCCCTGAATAAGCATCTCAATTTTTTGATAAAAAGTCATAGTGATGTTTACTTTTATTTGTATTTCATTGAAATACTCTTTCAGTCTATATCATCAATTTGAATGAAAATATTGAGCTGTAAAACTCATTTGATTTAAATATTCATTATGTTGAACATTGAACTAGAACATCTACAGTTCACTATGATAAGGCATATAATTATAAGTCTCGCTTGTACTTCAAAGAAAAATAAACGTACACACAGCAAAGGTTTTATTTAGCTATTTATTGTTCAGAGATAAAAGG
>VCRD01001774.1:99468-111627 GCA_006783055.1 Trinorchestia longiramus
AAATGTAATGAAATACGGCTCTACATGCTGGGTGTTGTTGGTATGTTTTCCTTAGTATGTTATCAAGTCGAACTCTCAAGTTCGTTACGTAGGCAGTCATAATTATATTATATTCAGTCATATTTTTAGTCTACGGTTATACTATTTCTTGTCCTCATTTTTTAATTTGTTTTCATCCTGTCACCAATAACACCTCCTCCCCAAGTGGAGATGCGAGTGATGCTGCAATCGTTGTAGCCATCTATAAAACCTTCCGTCCTATTTGATCTGTTTTCCTTGACTTTTTAAATTGAAAATAAAATGATTAATTTATATGATCTTTCTCTGACTCCTAAGAAACGAAGTATCGAGCTTTCCAAAATGCGGTACAGAACTTTTAGAAACTGGCATCTGACGTTTGAACGTTGGAACCATGAGACTCCGCTCACACGCGAAAAGATTCTTCAAAAAGCCTCACCTCCCTCTGCTATCCTTTCCCTGAAGGCTGTGAACCAAGCCTTGAATTTGGAGTGCCTCGCCTGTCCCACGGAGAAGAAACGGACGTGCATCACATTTGTGGTTGTTACCACAGAGTCGGCCACAGACCCGCAAAAATGTTTAATTCTGTCGCGAAGATCACGATTCGCTCCAAACAGGTCCACAAAATTCACGTCACATTCGTTCGGCTGATGGAGCTCAAATTCTTCGAAAAATAAATAAATCTGAAAGCAGAGACGGAGAATGAGTTCTGTGCAGCGGATTACAGTTGAACTGTACTTAAAAACTTGAAAACAAAATAAGCTTATCAGAGCTAAGAGGTTATGTCTACAACAAGGGAAACATTTTACTTGTACTCTGTGCAAAGTGGTAATCGACTTCAATGATTGTTCTCAGACTCATTTCTTAGAAAATTCGTCGTCCAAATGTCTACGTCGTGTGTTGATTTTCTTCACATACCGAGGCACTTGTGACATAATCTAGCAACTTACGCTACATGGTTGAATCACATTCTTGATAAATCCAAGTTACGTCAACGAGACTGTGGTGAATTTTCTGTTACGTTTACATGCTTCGATGTATTGTATCATCTTAGAAAGTAGAACTTTCAATTTATGTACATTTATTATATCAATAACAGTCTTTCTCATTCATGTAAGATAGATAAACTGTCAGTCTTACGTAAGGAACCCAAAATAATATAACATTGCAAAAAAACTGAAATGATATCCAACTCAGTTACTAAAGCATCAGTTAGAAATCGATGACTGATAGCTGCATAAGACGAATGATGCACGTCTTGTTTAAGTATGATAGAACGCACAAAACAGGAAACAAACTGACGGTAAAAATGTATGATCAAACACTTTGCTCTTATTTCGCTCTGATTCTGAGGAGGAAAGCTTTGATTACCAGTACGCTTAATCTCGAACTACTGCTAACAATAAGCTACCAAGCCCCTCCTGCCTTTGTCTCCGAGCTACGACACCTAACCGTGAGTTCTCCTACCGCTGCTAGTTATGCCTCTGAGTGACAACCGCAAAAAAGAGGCCCTTCAGTCACTAGAAGCCGCGTCCTCCAGCTATCACCTTAATTGTAAGCCCTCCAGTCATTCCTAGCCAGCCTCCGAGCTACTACTGCTGTCCTCGAATATTTCAGACATTCCTTCATAAATCTTTTTACATCGCTTATGCTGAGCCCTCTAACCCATCTTACGCATGCCTATAGAGCTGCAACGCTTGGGTTCTTGAACCACTCGTGATCATACGTATTGAACCATTACCTGTTGTACCGGCACGTTTGTCTCCCTTTAATTTCTCCCTACCTCAGGTAACCCACGTCCCCTTCAGTTATTACTATTCACACCTCCTACAGCTGCTAACCATGTGCCCCTCAGCTACTCGAATGGTCCAGGTACAGTCGATGGGCATCCTGTATGTGTAGGAGTAATTGAAACGGAACTGAGGAATTTCAGCTTGCGTCACCATTCCCGACACTCCTCCCGTCTCGAAATTGCAAGCAGGAATCTCCGGCCGACCCATTTCTGAAAAGGAGATAGTCACATCAAATTTCTGAAATGAGATAGTCACATCAAGTTTCTGAAAGGAGAGGGCCACATCAAATTTCTGGAAGGAGTGAGGTACCTCAAGTTTTTGGGAGTGGGATGGATCAAATTTCGGAAAGGAGAGAAACACATAAAATTTCCGGGAAGAAATTTCTGGTAGCAAATAAAAGCCAAATAAACCAACCTAAAAAGTACTTTTAGTTGTATGGTGTCTTCTTTGCTACAAAGAAGAAATAGTTCAAACTACTCTTATTGGTAGCATTAGACACTACACCGAACAAATCACGTTTCAGACATTTACTGATAAAATAGAAATAATTATAGATTATGACCGTGAATATAGTAGATTGTTTGTATTGATCTCCTTTTCAAAAACTGTGCTAATGAACACATCATGGATATTAGAAGAGTTTTTGCCTAAGCTGCAATGCTACCAATAATGTAATCCAATTACCACTATTACAAGTGAACATTTTTTTATGACGGGAATTAAAACTCAAAAACAATTCAAAAGCATTTAAAAAATAATTAAAATAAATCACAAGACAGAAGAAATCATTACAACAAAATATTCTGTCAGTTCAGTTAGTGAATGGTAACCTGGATATCATATCCAAAAAGGTCATAGTGGGCTCTCAATTAAGATGCACTACACGAAGCCTTAGTATTTCACGCAGACAATGAAGGTTAAGGAGTCATTACGTTGATCAGTCGTCGTATCTCGTTTTAAAAAGTGATGGTTGAAGCACAGAAACCGAATACAAATAACTGACGCTCAGGAACCGATTAGTTTAAAATCAGTTAATCTGATTACCACATCATTGTGGTAATTGCTGCACTTTGAATACGTCAGGACAACCTTATTGGTGAACATCGTAAGGATAAGTTTGATGGTTTCCCGTAGAATTTTCCAAGTCGACGAGCCGTTAGATGTTCAAATGACACAGAAAACTTTCAGGAACACGATTCTAATTTTCCCCTCCCCGTGAGACAGCCACAAGGTATCTTCAAGATGCATTCTTGTTGCCTTATATCTCGTTTTCACTCAAGACCTGTAAATTCAGGTATCGACCGTTAGGGAGGACGACATGAACACCAGACGAGCATCGCACTCACGGCCTAACAAATGGGTACGCCTGTAGAGTCCGGGATCAAAAGTATAGTAGAGTCAGTTTGGAGCCATTTTTAGTTCTAGCTCTAAGGAATCAGAGCTCCAAGAATGATAAATGTGCATGTTTCTATATCATTACTTTAAAAATTCATTCATTTGAAAATTTTACCATTGTATATGAATAGTTTTTTTCTATTTTACGGATTATTCCACAATTGGCAAGTGCAGTCCTGGGTGCGAGAGGACAAGAGCTGACGTACGTAAACAATACAGTTGAGCATATCTGAAATCCGGTCTTTCTCTTCCCTAAGAAAGGTCTTGACTGAGATACATCATTCTTGCAATGAAAGCGAATATAATTATTGCTTTACAAACTAGAGGAAGAATTTTATACATTTTCAATACAGGAAAAAACAACACTTCAGCTGTAAAGTTTGTAACTTCTAGCCTACCTTAAATTTAGCCTTGTAGCAGCCTCTAGCCGTAAACAGATTTGGACTCAGACACTGTCAGATCCTGTACATCTTCATTACTCTGCTAACGTAATTGATTCACTCGCCTCTTTTCATTCAAGCCATTCTTCACTCACCACAAGCACCATTCGCTTTAATGGGCCTCGACGGTATCAGGTGCGGTGACAATTAGTCTCAGGCTTTATTGATTTATGGTTGTTCAAAACTGTGATAACTAATTATAAGCGTGTAACTGTAATAACTAACAGACGGCAGCCACCTCATTCTTCTCCCAACTGAACACAATCACCTATTCTGACAGTATTATAAAGTTGTACACCCACACTAACCCTGCATCATGAACTCGTACACTCGCACTAACCATTATGAACTCGTACACTCGCACTGACCCTGCATGATGAATTCGTACACTCGCACTGACTATTATGAACTCGTACACTCGCACTGACCCTGCATGATGAACTCGTACACTCGCACTGACCCTGCATTATGAACTCGTACACTCGCACTGACCCTGCATGATGAACTCGTACACTGCGCGGAAGCCTCGGTACTGAAGACTCTCGTCGGAGCGGAAGCGCAGCCAGAGGTGCCGGTCTTGGGAAGTGATGATGGGAGGAAAGTCGGAGCCGCAGTACCTTCCCATCAAGTCGGAGTAGCCATGGGCTCCATCTCTGATCTCAAGGAAATCGTTCTCGCAGTTTTCAGAAGGTTCGATCTCGAAGTAGTCGCGGAAATCAACGCGGATGATGAAGCCAAACTCCGCTAATCCGAAACAGGAAAGAAATGTCCATGATTAATTTCAATTAGATTGAGGAAAATCAAATTGTGATGAATTCTTTGGATATAGTCGACGCAGGCAGGAGATTGGAAAAACCGAAAAATGTTTGTATCGTAATTTCTCAGCTGAAATTCGAGTTAATTAATGTGTTTTAATCAAATCCGCTATGACCTAAACTCGCAAAATTGAAGTTGCTATTTCAGGGAATTAATTCTGTGGCAACTGGGAACAATCAAGTTCACCATTCAACTATCTGGTGGAGTTGAAATGACCACAGATTTAAACTTGGAAGAATTCTAAATGAAACATATTTAAGCGCAGTACGTATTGAGATACCAGTCTTCTCTGACGACGACTGGAAAGAAAGTCGAGAGAAAAACTGAACATTTGTTCTAAGAATTAAGCGCCGGTATTCATTTCCTCCATTTTATTTCGTAAGTTTTTATGCTGTGTCTGTTGAAAATACAAAGTATCAAATTTGAACCTCAGAGTTCAAATAAAGCCAGTTATAAAAGAAAAAGAAACTGCAACTAACATCCCTAAGGTTAATGATATGGGAAATGGACTCATTCTACGTAAATTGGAAACGCTTAGGTTGGCCAATAATCAAGAGCCGTACGGCACTTACGGCTGATGAGGGTAAAAAGCAGCCAAACATTCAGACCCATTTATTTTTGAAAATTTAAAAAAATACGCATTTTCATCCTTATTTTAACTTTTAGTCTTTGTATACTGACACGGTAATGGAAATGTCAATCAGCAGTTTTAAGTCAGCGATGAAGATTAAACTTTTATTATGACCTGCTGGCCTTTACTCCGATAATTTAAACATTGTATAACAGAAACTTAATTCTGTAACAGTTTTAATATATTGACAAATATATGAAACAATCTTCGCAGAGATAAATTTTACTGGAGTGACGATCATAGAAAAAAGGATATTGTAGCTATTATTTGCAGACAATAAGGCTGTCAAAAATTTTAATTACTTAATTCTCTAACTCTTGTCCACCAGTACATCTCTCGTAACCATCCGTGGATCGTTCGTTTTTTCCCTGTACAAATACAGAAAAAACGATAATGAGAAACATCATTAGATTTTGGTAAAAAACAGATTTGGAAGCCATGCACAGGTGTCTAATAAACTTTATGATCATTGTAACTATAGTACGACCTGAAGGACATGATTTGTAAAAAATCGCTGAGAGCATGATTTACCTTCGATATTTTAACCGCAAACTGATCTGAAGTAAGCGAAAATGTTGTATGAGACGAACAGACAGGAGCGCTTGGATCTTAGAAGTCAAGTAATGTATAGAGTCGGACTTTGCTCATCCAATGGACAATTTCGCGAGGAACTTACTTGAGAACAAAGGACTTTAAGGAGAATGTTCGTGATTTTGACAAGGAAAAATTTCAACGACTTGCGGAAACAGCTTTTCTTTTCGTTTATCGAAGGAGGCTGGCGATAGTAGATGGAATTTTTGTCAAGAATTTAAAAATGAAAACATTTAAGGAAATCAAAGCTACGAAAATTCAGAAGTGGATTATTATTAAAATAAAGTTTTTTCGAGACTATATTTTCAGTGTGGAGATGACATGTTCAACGGAAAGCAGCAACTCTGTGTCCACGCAATCGTCATCACTAGTCACCCACACCACCGTCACTCCACTCATCATAGATCACTCGGTCACCACAGTTACCACCTCTAATTCAATGTTACTTCCTTTCTGGACAACACCTTCAATGTTACTTGGTGCTCACCTTCAATGTTGAGCGTACAATCCGTGTTGTTGGGATATTTGTTTGGGTACAGTGGACTGTAAAATTCCTGCGACTCTCTGTTTGCTTCAGAGAAGGACCGGCACCTCTCCTCGATCGTCAGAGGTCTGTTCATGTACGAATCGTCGTACTGGCCTGTGGAAAGACGATGGCAATCTTAATATCAATTCATTTACATAGTTTTAAGAATTTTTAACGTACAATGGCATATTTTCGTATCCTAGTAACAATGAAATTTACTAGAAGAATTCGTTAATATATAAATTTATGTGTATTGGGACAGAATTTTAACAATGAGTTGCCTGTTGTAAAACGAAATACCCTCTGTACGTTCTACGTGTGTTTTTTTTTACAATTTGTCGTGCTGTTGTTTGCAGGATCAGTTTCAAAATGGAACGACTCTGACCCAAGCTTGTCTTTCTTGTTCGTGGATGATGAATTAAAAGACTATATGTTGGTGTCCCACAAAGGACTATGTGTTGGTAGTCCCACCAAGAACTATGTGTAGGTGGTCCCATGAAGAACTATGTGTTGTGGTCCCACAAAGGACTATGTGTTGGTGGTCCCACCAAGAACTATGTGTAGGTTGTCTCATGAAAAACTATGTGTAGGTGGTCCCACAAAGGACTTTGTGTAGGAGGTCCCATGGAGAACTATGTGTATGTAAGTGGTCCTATAAAGGACTATGTGTAGTTTGCCTCAAAAAAGGACCATGTACAGGTGATCCAAGGATATTTTTCCCATACTGTGAAAGCATCACTCGTGTACTACAACAGGGTAGAATATTTCAAATGCCCAATTCCTCAGAAGTATTTTTCTACTTTAGTGACGAATTTCAACATTACGTATCAAACTAAACTGATAGAACCACTTGTTTAAATTATCAGGCAACTACATGCATTTGAAGCCACTAATTAAAAAATAATTGTCCCAGTCTTAATGACTGTTACATGTCCTCCATAAGAGTAAAAAGCAAAATAGAGACTTTTTGTAGGATCAAAGAAATGGATTATGAATAATTTAGCAAGAATAATGGAACAAAAACAACATTGGAATTTATTGTTTGGAATGAGTTACGATTCGTGGAACCTTCGAGGCAAGACATTTCATTCCTATGGAGGAGTAAATAAGTAAAACATGGAAAAATAAATCAATAACAAAGGGAGAAATAAATAAATAAATAACATATTGTTAGCCATATGAAACAATTCTAGTAAAGCAGGGCACGCAAACAGTTCAGTCTAGAATCCGTCGTTTATACCATCGCTGAATTGAGTAAATAGGAGTTTAAAGTAAATTCCTAGTCTCTGCACTCAATGCTAGTTGATAATTTTGAATGTCTTTTCAAATGAAGTTGCTTGTTAGTGGTTGCACTCCTACAGCAGAGAGTTTATACATACACTGCACATTGTTATTACGAGTATGCGTATGCGCCAGGGGCACTCACGCACCCCGCTGAGATGAGTCGCAGGTATCAATTTTTCCGCAGCGCATGTGATCA
This sequence comes from Trinorchestia longiramus, assembly GCA_006783055.1. Lineage (NCBI taxonomy): Eukaryota > Metazoa > Arthropoda > Malacostraca > Amphipoda > Talitridae > Trinorchestia > Trinorchestia longiramus. The sequence goes on from VCRD01001774.1 coordinate 107,159, forward strand.
AGACGTTCTTACACATCAGGATGTATGCGTGTTTATCTTGATGAGGATTTTGATGTATATACTTAAATACAATATATATATATATATATATATATATATATATATATATATATATATATATATATATATATATAGATATATATACGTATATCTGAAACAAACATGCATCTTAAAGAAAATGTATTGAATTTTTGACAGCCTTTTTGAGGGAAACTAGACTTGGGGCAGAATGTTGAAGTTTTCTTTCATGACACTTAATTTTCTTAAATTTAATGGTTTCTTCTTTTATATAATTCCTTACATTTGTATGTATCAATGTCAATAAACGCCTAAATAAAAAATGTATGAGTAATGGAGAGTCAATGAGTAAATATATTTTTTGCGAGCACTGTGTGTATGTGTGTATTTTATAGTTTGAAGAGAAACGTACATGTGACTCCAACGAAAATCAAATGTATTCATAAAAGCTGCTGAACTTCATTCTGTGGTAAACGAAAAATAATGACCTGAATTATAAACGTTTAGCATTGATGTACAAGAGAAGTGATTTTACAATATTGAAGGAAAACATGTCCAAATCTTCCGTTTAGAATGCGATGTGAGACTCGTCAGTCTGCAAGCTGTATACGACTTCCACAGGCTGCCGCCTTCCACCCCTCAGTTAAACAAAAGCGGAAACCAAGAACTTAATTGTGAAGGCGAGTCAGCCAACTTTTACAGCCCTGTTGAAGTTATTAAAGGAAAGAGAGTTTGGAGATAAGAGAGCGCCGCGTGAGCTGGACGATAGTTGCCATTATGAGCAAAATAAGAGCTAACTTTAGACCTTAGCAATTAGAGCCTGAGGCCGGGCAGACCATTTAGACCCTCATTCAGAGCAGATCAGGAGCAGACCAAACAGCAGCTGCTTCATTGTCGAGTTTCAATTTTTGTTTCACATCAGTGGTTTTTATCTTCTTCTCGTTGGCGGTACATGAGAGGGAAAGTTTTTGTTGAGTAACTTAATATTAATTCGAATTATGAATATGGTGTGTTTATAAATACATATATGTATATGTATACATATGTATGTATATATAATGTAACTTCAACTTCAAAATTCTTACCAACAATAATCCGTTACGATCGAGGAGTAAATTTTACTTCAAAGGAGATGTGCTTATATTTACTTACTTGTATACTTTACTGTGTTCTACTAGTACTAGAAATAGAGCATAAGTCTTCAGTAATTGAATATCAAGCTGAGTAGAGCTCATTAACTGTTTTCAAGAGACACATGAAAAGAAATACGGAAACTTTGTCCTGCCCAGAAGGTCGCTCGTCCAAAAAATTTCAAGTTCAGGATCCCAGCCAAAAAAGTTTCAGAAGCATTGATTTCGGTAGCAAGGACTTCTGCATCCCTGTCGTCCTCTTGATATGGACACATTGTGTTCAGTTGGTAGGCAATTGATGGAGAATTAATGCAATGAGAGCATCACACACTGAGTTAATTATACCTCTTGAGCAAATGCACTATCCACATTTATTTTATCTTGAATTATTTTCCTGCCATTGATAAACATAATTCATATGATCATGATCATATTTTGTGTTCAATTTTTGCTGGTTCAGAGTTACAGCTGGTCTTATGCAGAGCATGCTCACCCATAAAATTTCTGTTTAACCATTTTGATTCAAAGACATAAATATTAAATTAGGAACATTATGTAATTTTTATACCATCCTCTTGTAAAGTTGTATGAATGAAATAGCCCGTTATCATAGCCCATTTTGTAAGTCTCTATCCTCCAGTTCTCTATCAGAGCCTGTTATCGAAGTCTCCTTTTTTAGGAGTTCTCCGCTACGATTAAATACTAGGGTATAAATACAAGATACAGAGTATAAATAATGTGCTGTTTAAGTGGTCAGCTAGGCTGGTCAGTGGCCAGTCAAGTGACTGAGGTGAAGTGGAGGGTTTGCTCATGGTGATAAATGCAGCCCACCTCGTACACACCAGTCCACCTCGCACACACCAGTCCACGTCCACCTCGCGCACACCAGCCCATCTCGTGCACACCAGCCCACCTCGCACACACAAGTGCACCTCGTACACAACAGCCCACTTCGTGCACACCAGTCCACCTCGTGCACACCAGTCCACCTCGTGCACACCAGTCCACCTCGTGCACACCAGCCCACTGCTTTCGCAAGCCACAGCGCCTAGGCTTCCCTCACAGCCCAGTGGTTCCACTGTTGTTTTGGTCGAGCGGTTTACTAGGTAAAACTGACATGATTGGTTTTCCTGCAGGACTTCAAGGAGTGAAGTTTATTCCTTGAAATAGACAGGCAGTGAGGATGCTACTCTTGAGTGCTGCTCAGATGGTAGGCATCGCTCAGATGGTAGGCATCGCTCAGATGGTATGTGTCGCTCAGATGGTGTGTGTCGCTCAGATGGTGTGTGTCGCTCAGATGGTGTGTGTCGCTCAGATGGTGTGTGTCACTCAGATGGAAAGTGTCGTTTATCTATGTGAGTCCTGCTTCTCAAATACAGGGTGTTCAATATTTATCGTTACAACTATTCTATTTATGTTCAAATAGAATCTGAACTTTTACCAGATACTTCTTACCAGATAATTGCTAAAGATCTAAATAGCAGAATAACAATTGCAGAGTTGCATAAGTCAGGACAGACACCAAGGGACATTGCCAAATCACTAATGTGAACAGAATGCTGATTTGGAGAACACTTAAGCGATTCAAAGAGACTGGGAAGGTAGCTAATAGGCCAGGGCAAGGTCGCCCTCGAACAGATCGAACATAAAAATTGGTAAGATCCAGCAGGGAGAAACTGAAGAGCTGAGGAGGAATGGGCAAAAATCCCCAAAACAATCATTCGTGATTCATGTCAAGCATTCTCCAAATGTTTGCTGCAGGTTATTGACACTGATGAAAAGCATATCGAATAAATTATAGATATTCGGAAATATTAATCGTTTAATAACATGTTTGTTTTAGTTTGATTAGTATAATTTGATTTACTTAATAAATGTTGGCAGAAAAATTTGTAACGATAATTATTGAACACCCTGTGGTGTGTACAGAGTTTCGGTATGATGCACGTTATGCTGTTCAGATTTTGTATCAAGTGTCTCGGATGGTGTGTCATGTTGCTGAAATGGTGACGGTTGTACTGCTCCGATACCATGTGTCGTATTCAGACAGTATGTATCGTATCCCTCAGATGGTTGTGTCGAGTTGCTTAGTTGGTTGTGTCGTGTTGCTCAGATGGCTATGTCGTGTTGCACAGATGGTTGTGTCGTGTTGCTCAGATGGTTGTGTCGAGTTGCTCAGATGGTTGTGTCGAGTTGCTTAGTTGGTTGTGCCGTGTTGCTCAGATGGTTGTGTCGCATTGCTCAGATGGTTGTGTCGCATTGCTCAGATGGTTGTGTCGAGTTGCTCAGATGGTTATGTCGTGTTGCTCAGATGGTTATGTCGTGTTGCTCAGATGGTTATGTCGTGTTGCTCAGATGGTTATGTCATGTTGCTCAGATGGTTATATCGTATTACTCAGATGGTTATGTTGTGTTGCTCAGATGGTTATGTCGTGTTGCTCAGATGGTTATGTCGTGTTGCTCAGATAGTTGTGTCGTGTTGCTCAGATGGTTATGTCGTGTTTCTCAGATGGTGTTGTGTTGCCGCTGTGGAGGAGCCGTGTTCTCTTCCACTCAGTTGAGTTCAACAGAAACGGAAGCGCTGGCTCATCCACTGCTGCCCCCTCACCTCCCTGCGGGTTTCTAGGGAGCGTGGAGGGGGAGTTGTCGAACAAGCAAGCACAAAACAGCCCACACGAAAAGCATAAAACAATTTTGTGTAAGCGACAGAAAGGTAATGAAAGTTACTCATCAAGACACCATTGCCTGGTATGAGGAGTAAGCGCGGTCGCATAAATGTTCCTTAACGCAGGGGGGAAACATTTCAATGGCGTTGGTAAATAGGAGAAAACAAGATTGACTAGTTTTTCAATGAATTCTAAAAACAATAGTGCAACTACAGTTAGAAATTTGTTGAATCTTTCGAACCATTGAAACTATTTGAAAGAAAACTAATGAAATTCCTTAGGACTAATTACAATTCCATATTTTTATTGACTTCAGATAGGGGGAAAAAGATTTTCTGTTAAATAATAGTCATTGTTGGGACGTCATCATTTCGTGACATTAAATGACACATATTGTACTACCATTCGTACTGCACAGTTTTGCTTGTACACGAGCGCGCAATGATACACAGGCCAACAATGCACGAAGCCAACACGCAAAACTGCAGAGACATCTCCAATTACTCTGCCAGCTGTACCAAGGAACATGTGTAGCTACCTCAGCCCAGCTGTACCAAGGAACATGTGTAGCTACCTCAGCCCAGCTGTACCAAGGAACATGTGTAGCGACCTCAGTCCAGCTGTACTGAGTAACATGTGTAGCTACTTCAGCCCA
>VCRD01001775.1:0-31858 GCA_006783055.1 Trinorchestia longiramus
TTCGGGTCAAGTTCGGTGTTGAGATCGGTGTCGAGATTTTCCCGCCGGTGTATATACCCACATGCAACAAGGTGACTTCCCAGAGTTTTCCGCCTATGTGTTCAAACCTGTGCCAGGCTTGAATACGAAAATTCATCAATGATCGCCCTGGATCATTTCATACAAATAAGCAATGTGAAGCAGTTGTGCTGTAACTAACAATGAGAGCATCACTGCTACTCGCAAGATCTTATCAATAAGCATCATCATTACTCTTAAGATGTTACATAAAAGATTTGAAAAACCAATGTATCTGCATTGTATTTGCTAATGAAAATAATTTTCTTTCTCTATGCTTTTTGTCGTACACTTATCATTTTTGCCAACTTAGACATGATCATAGAAGATCCCATGAGTTTGAATTTTAAAACCGCGAAATACAAATATCACTTCGTAGATCAAAATAACTGATTAAATACATGTTATCGACCAAAAAACTGGCTCAGAATTTTATTACAGAGAGTTTTACCGGTAATAAATGCTCTCCTCATTTTTTGACAAACGTTTGAAATCACTTTTTGCAGATCGTCGGGCATAAACTGGACTTACGTTTTGGCTCTGGATTACCTCCATTCATGGACTAGTAAACATGACAGAAAAGAAGAAGAAGAACCATCACAACTGCAGAAAACCATTGTGCCGCTGTTCCTAGTTGTAGGTCTACCAACCAACCAACCAACCTAGTTGTAGATGCAATGAAAAATTTCCAAGTGCATGCATGGAATAAGCGACATTGATGTTGAATGGTCATTTTTTTAATGTGACTACCTGCTTAGCATGTGGGGCTGTTTATGACAAGCTGGGTATTCTAGTGGTGCCCTCATTTGCATGGGATGACTCAGGGTGGCCCTAGAGGAATTACTTTAGATGACCCTGGCTCACAGGAGAAAAACTCTGGGATGCCATCCGGTTGTATGCCTGTGTATTAGAGGGAATTGAAGGTTGTTACAAAGGCCCCAGCCAAACACTGGCCCTCAAATCCAAGTACAAGTCTAAGTTTGGAGTAATTTTTGTTGGGTGCCAGATTGACCAATTGCTCTAATATGCATCAGGTATAAATGAAATAATGTATCTATTTGAGCTATTTGGAACTCAATCAGTTGAAACAATTTATTTTGTTGTTATGATTACTATTATTATCTTTATTATTGCTATAAAATATTTTTCAATTGGTTAGTACTACATTTTGGACAATTCTAAAAAAACATTAAGCATTGAGTATAACATTGGGATTTTTGTTTATTGGAACTGAAGATGTGCTACATTTTCTATTGATATTATTTTTTTACCACAGTATAGGTGGCCTTGGTGTGCACAAGTTTCTGTGTATTGTAGTTTTGAGGTAACATAATTAAGAACTTTCATGCTGGTTTTATGGAAAGCTAAATTGCCCAATGGCTGACTATTTGCATAAGTTGGGAAAAGCAAACTCTCTTTTAGGATGAGGAATTGCTTTTTTACCCAAATTATTTTATTGGTGATCTCATTTTATTACTTAGCTTATTTTATTGTTGAACTCATTTCATTGTTGTGCTCATTTCATTACTGATCTCATTTTATTGTTGAGCTCATTTTATTACTGAACTCATTTTATTCTTGAGCTCAGTTTATTATGGAGCTCAGAGTACTGTGAGATTAAAAAGGTTTAAATTCAGAGAGTGATATACATGCTTTGACATCTAAGACAAGTATTTGTATTTTGCTTTTTTATTTATCCAAGACATCTAATTTCTTAATTTCTTTTATAGATTTGTTACACTAAAAAAAATAGAATTCTTTGAAAATGAACTCCAAAAAGGACTTTTTATTTTCATCTAAGAACTTGAAAAAAAGTGTTGTAGAGTCTGTGGAGATTCTTGCAGTAAATAGTGACTCGGAAGAAGAAGCAGGTGTAGTTTCTCATCAGTTGTGTACAACATTATCAACAAGTGATCCTCTGTCACAAAAAGAAAGCAAAGTTCATTTCAGAACTGAGAGTCCAAAACATGACTTGATACTTCATAATGAAAGGGATTTACATCCTGACATGGCATGTGAAAGTAAAAATACTCACAGAAATAATAAAAGTCTGGTGAAAGAATGCCTTCATTCACAATCAAATATTTATGAATTTGTCAGAAAGTCTTGTGAGAATGAAGTAACCACTGAGGAATTTAGTGGTGGTTTGGCTTGTAAAACTACCACAGGCATCAAAATGCATGGAAAAGCCAGCTCTTCTTTGAGGTTAGCCCAAAACAGTATTCAATTCTCTTCTATTATAATTGATAAAAATGAGAAAACCATTTCTTCATGTCCTGGTGATGTGAAGAGTCAGCTCCTTCAGCAAAAAGTTCATGAATCAGGGGATGTAAAGGTTGGGACTGCAATAGTGAATGTAAGTCATCACAACAAAACTCAGTCAGCATCTACTAGCTGTGAGAAAATAGTGCACAGGAAAAAAATGGATGCTTCTCAGCAGTGCAGGGGTGATGCATTACCTGCAGTTACCAGTACAGTAGTGGATGTGGGAGATTTTTCAAATTCAAATGAAGAGTTTCAAACTTCATCTTCAAAAAGGAAGAGGAAGTTACCCATACCTGATTTTGCTTGCAAACTTTCTAAAGCTTCTAAGAAATATCAGTGTAGTGTCAGAGAAAATCAATCTTATCAGTTTGAAAGTGAAAATGAAGGTATTGTGACATGTGGACAGAGTAATGTATCTGATAGCAGGAGCTATATGAAGGTAAGCCATATATCTGATGCTCAATTACATCATAATGATGAAGCCCCTGGTGTATCAAGCTTGCAAAAGAAGGATGATAGATTCAAGAAAATAACTGTTCAAAGAACCTGCTCAGTTTCTTCTTCAAAATTAATTGTTAGCACACACTCTTCTAAATGGAAATTGGCTGAGATTGAAATACCCTATGAGGGCAAATCTTCATCCTTTGCTCCTGCTCCTGTAGAACAAAAGCAGTCTATTTCTAAATGTGTTCAACAATTTACTGAGCATTCTCCCATGTGTACTAAATTATCTCTGAAGCAAGTGGAAAATATCAAGAAAAACGAAGGGCCTGAAGAACATGTTGGTGGGAAGTTGAAACAAAATTCCTGTTCAGAGGTAAAAGGTGGAGCAAGTACCAATTCTCAATCAGTGAAAGAGAAATTGAATGTAGAATTAAAGGATTCCCAGAAGAAAGCTTCTGATGACAGCACTTCTAGCAAATCTAAATCATCTTGCCAGCCTCCCACTCAAAAACAGCATAACTGCTACACCATGTCTGGTACACTTGTGGCTCTTAGCCATACTTTTTGGTGAGTAATCTTTGTAGACTCCATTCCTTGGTGTGGAGTTGATGTATTTTGAAAGAAATATAAGATTCATGCATTGTGAGTAGATTACTGGAACAGATTACTTAAAAAAGTTTTCCTTATATCATGTAGGTGGTCATTTTATTAGGAAAATATGTTACAGTACCTGCACAAAGAGAAGTTTTTAGGTTCTCATGCTGTCTCTACAATTCCAGGAGCAGTAGACCTAATCACTTCTAACAACCTTTCCACTATTAACCCCAAATGGTCTACTTTTATTCTGAAGTTCATTAAAAATATTTGTTAAGTCATGTTCAAAATTTACATTTAGATGTTGGTTGAAATTACATGAAAAATGTAGGATAATTAATGAAATGTTTCATTCAATCAAGAAATTTTGGAATCTTTATTAGGTTAATAAAGTAGAGTGGCTGCAGTGCAGCTGCATGATGCTTGTTACTACACTACAAGACCAACATTACAGTTATGCTCTGTAGTATGTTGAGTAAAAGAAGCCTCTGATGGAATGCAAGGATATCTCATTATTATATTCCTAACTTTATATTTTGTATAATTTTGAGTAATTGTGTTTATAACATATGCTTTCCAACAAAATCTGGTTACTTATTTTAAATACTTGCACAACACTTCAAATAAATGACTTTGGGAATTAATTGAAACTGATATGATGCTGCCACAAATTTTTATTAGTATTTTATGTACTTAATAGCAACACTGTTGATCTTTTGGCAACTACAATTTTTCTCATGCTTGAAAAATATTTTACTGTATTTATCTCATACTGTGATATCCAAGGGAAATAAATAATCAGTGTGTTGTCTCAAAATTTACTGATAACATACATTTAAAAGAGACATTAATACTTGTTGTTAAACAGCATTTGCATTATTAGGTTTGTTTGAAAAGCAACTGTATGGTGCATTGGGTGTACTAAAGTGTTAATATCTGTTTTCTTATCAATTGATGATGAGAAAATTTCAGGTCAGTTTGCTATTGATATGTTTTTATTTCCTCAGGTTGTCTACAGGCAAGATGTATTTAGCACAGTTCTACTTGGACAATGATTGCCCACATCCCCTGTTGGAGTTAAAGAATGCAGGGCATGAGGGTGGTCCTGTGAACATTGACCCTCACACTGTCATAGTCATGGTTTGTCTTGATGCTACGTGTGCTTCATGGCGAGCTCAACTCCAACTTGGGGTGCGCTTTTCCATTTCAGGGGTTGAAGCCTGCTTGATGTGGAGGGTGAGCAGAGAACTCAATTTTAAAAGCTAATGCTGAAACTAGCAGGTTAATCTTAATGTTAGCTGTTTTTTATGAACATTGATGTGAAGTCAAATGAACCCCTGGAAGCAGCTCAATTGATCACATTCAATTTATTTCCACAGTCTATTTATAAGTTTTGAATTATAGAAAGCTCAGTTTCAAGCCAACAGGTAGGTCTGAATGTCAGTTGTTATTTGAAGAACATTGATGTGGAAAATCCATCATTTAAAACAGGATGATTGATGAAGTTCATTTCAATTCTGGAGTCCATTTATAACCTTCGAAGTAATGTTAATGTTAGTATTGTGAGTTATTGAAATTGTTGTTTTCTGCATATAGGGTGATGCTCGCATAGCTGCTCTAGCAGTGATCCCTTCATCCATTCTGAGAAGAGTTGACCCTGTGCCTGCCATGAGCCCCTCAGCAAACTCTGGTTGCAATTGCCCACAAGAACAGACTGAGGCTTCCTCTGCAACTGGTGCATCCAATGAAACAAGCTGTCTTGATAAATTTTTGAAAGATGGAAAATGGGTGACCTACGAAGTCAGTAATAGTTATGTTGGAATGCACTATGATATTTGGATAGGACCTAATAAATAATGTAAGTTAACTTAATAGTAATTTGAACATTACCATTTCACATTGTTTTCTTGACTTGACATTGCCTCTGTCCTTGAGAGATCCTTGCCTCTGTCCTTGAGAGATCCTTGCCTCTGTGATTCTGTTGAGCTTGTTCTGTATACTAATATTAAGTGTGGCCAGCCTCTTAATTTGTCCTGCTGTGCATGTCTTCACAATTGTACCAATGTTGAAAAATTTTTTGGTAGAAATTGGAATTTTTTGAGAATGTTAGATTGTCTCTGTGAAAGATGGAGGTACATATTTCTGGAACTAATATTGTTGACAAGTGTTCAGTTGAATTCATGTTGGATGTGCCAAACAAAAGTTAATGACTGCAAATATATTTTCTTAATTTTTCATTGGAAGTTACTTTGTCGGTGTTTAACTTGACTATGTCTATTATGACACAATAAAGTACTAACTTTTTAACATTATGGAAGGAGCCTGTGTGTGTTATCATTTTTTAATATTATTTAGAGATATTTTGTGCACAAATTGCGTTACCTGTGTGTTTATTTTTGATGGAAAATATATGTAAACTTCAATATTTAAGGAACATTGAGAATTACATACAAAATTAATCTCTTCTGAGATCTACAATACACACATAATTAAGCTACACCAACAGAGTATGCTGCTGCAGTACTCACAATCCCTCTTATCTTTTGCTTGAGAAAGCTACAATTAATTTACTGAGTGAAGTGTACTGGACGTTCATAATTTAGTATAGGTCTTTTAAATTGAAGCAGACAGATATCAAGGTGCATCTTTCTTCATTATTATTGGACTTCTCAACGATTGTACAAATTTGTAAAACTGTATGCCCATGTATCAGGTATGGAAGTGTTGGAGCGCCACGAACGGCTTTTATTAGCAATACCAGAAGATTCTAATGTCTTTCATCGTTCCAATATAGAGTAGTGGCTATTTTCCTGCAGTTAAGTGTATAGTATGATGCCAGGTACCAGGCAGTTCGAATAGAATAGAATGAGGCTATAGGAACGAACCTTTTGGCCCATTCTTGGGTCGGATAATTACTTCGATAATTATTCGGTTGTTTACCCAAGTCCCATGCCGTATTTCTAGCCGTGTCAACCATGTCGGCAGCGGGATTCGAACCCGGGTCTTCCCACTCGTAAGCAGATTCGCTCACCAGTCGACCAAGCTGGTGATGGGTGATGGGTTTTAGCTGACTGAGTTTTAGGCTGAGTTTATGGCTGACTTGAGTTTTAGGAGAAGTTAATTGAATTCAATATAGCGTTGTCTGACTTTTTGAGGACCTAGTTATTTATTGACAATGAAGTATGAATATCACTCTTATAACGATGCCATTTCAAACAAAACATTTAGAATATAGGAATAACGGGAATTAGTTCTAATGTATTTTGAGAATGACAGTGATCCATACTCTATTCAAGGCTATTGTGTAGATGTGACATCATTCATGAGAACAATTTATGTTCCAAGCAACACTTAAATAAGCCACAGACAGGAAATTTTCATTTATTGCAGCTGCAGTTGTATATTTACGTCGTGTGTCTGTGACGCAGTATGATAAAATCCTGTTCTTATTACATCCTAAACCTATTGATGTTGTGAGCAAGTCTTTATGTACGATAGTTGTATTTTATCAAAATTTATAAATTTTAGAATTGGTTGAAATGTTTATGAGACCTGCTGATGCAATGTTGATGAATCTTAAAAAATTTCAACAGTTCACTTACATGGAAAATGTTGGAAACATCTGTAATATTTGAATGTAACATTTAAGTATATTTTATTTACTTAACATTATTTCCAACTCATCACTAGTTACTGATGCTGTAAGTGAGATGATATTGTGTAACAATACAAGCATTTTATTCACTTTTATTTGTTCAGGTAATAAATTATGTTGATGCGGAGTGTGATGTTGAGAATGTCCATTATGTTGATGCAGGGTGTGGTGAGCAAGGTGAGGAACATCAACCTGGGCCTGTATGAGCTGGATGGTGGTCTAATAATCCTTGCTCTGAGTCACCTTATGGCCGTCGTGGATGAGGGCAAGTATTGGGTGAGCTTTTGTTTGCACTGAGCCTCAAACACAGAGTTTGTCTACACTGAGCCTCAAACACAGAGTTTGTCTGCACTGAGCCTCAAACACAGAGTTTGTCTGCACTGAGCCTCAAACACAGAGTTTGTCTGCACTGAGCCTCAAACACAGAGTTGGTTTGGATTGAGCCTCAAACACAGAGTTGGTTTGGACTGAGCCTCAAACACAGAGTTGGTTTGGACTGAGTATCAAACACAGAGTTTGTTTGGATGGAGCCTCAAACACAGAGTTTGTTTGGATGGAGCCTCAAACACAGAGTTTGTTTGGATGGAGCCTCAAACACAGAGTTTGTTTGGATGGAGCCTCAAACACAGAGTTGGTTTGGACTGAGCCTCAAAAACAGAGTTGCGAGTTGGTGGATGTAAAGTTTGGTGTCCTAGTTGGCTGACTTCTTTATGCTAACGTTAAGTTATGCAGTAAGAGTAGAGGCACACATTTCTAGAATTGCGTAATTAAAGTTAGACCGGAATTGTGTAGCTAAAGTGAGACTAGAATTGCGTAGCTGGAGCAATACCAGGATAAAATAGTCAAAGTAAGACCGGAATTGTGTGGCTAAAGTGAGACTAGAATTGCGTAGTCGGAGCAATACCAGGATAAAGTAGTAAAGTAATACCGGAATAGTGCTGTAGATGTAAGAAACAGTCATCTGAGAGTTAAGTCTTATAACACAAGCAACTTTGTAATTTATCTTAAAACAATTACTGACAATTACTATGAATTAATATCACAATCATGCTGAATTTGGAAAATGTGAACTCATGTCTTCTAATTTCCTTGTGGCTATATCCATCATAGCACTACAGAGATGTTTTCTTTTTCAAAAGGTACTTCATCTTTTTATGTATATACTGTATATCTGCATGAACTTTAATATACGAGTCAGTAACTTTACCTCAAGAATAGCATACTCCAACAGTCAACCTTCAGGCCATGGATTTGATTTTAGTGCTTCTAGAAATGTTCCATACTGTGCAGCATCAATCATGCCTCTTAAACCCCTTTTACAGATTGAGTTTTGTAGTAACATTGTCGTTGTCTTCATTTCATGTAAGTTGTCTATTCATTACTATCAATTTCTCATATTTTTGTATGAGGAACCTACTTTGTTTGCATCTCCAAGTCCTTCATAGCATGTGCTCTTCAGATCTTCACTACTACATCGTTCAGTACCACTTAAGAACTGAAATTTTAGCATCATCCAGTTGATTTTTCCAACACTGGAAATGTGTAATCTGTGCGTTAATGACTGCAGGGCTCACATACTGCTTAGGAAATACGTAGCATTATTTAATTTTTACACTATAGCTGCAGTTTTTGTAAATCTCATCAGTGACATATGACTAGTGTGTGGTTTGTTATGTACAGCGCAACGCGTGTGGTGGAGGGGATGTAGAAGGCCTGGCTGTGGGATGCTGGGTGTCGGTGCAGCGGCCACACCTGGCCAAGCTTCCTTCAGGCACTTTACTACTCACCTGCTGTGGACGGACTATGGTTACTGTAGAGCAGTGAGTTGTATTTCTTTCCAGTCACTGTCAAGCCGTGAGTTGTCATTCTTTCTGGTCACTGTTGAGTAGTGAGTTGTATTTCTTTCCAGTCACTGTCAAGCCGTGAGTTGTCATTCTTTCTGGTCACTGTTGAGTAGTGAGTTGTATTTCTTTCCGGTCCCTGCCAAGCCATGAGTTATCTTTCTTTCTGGTTACTGTCAAGCCGTGAGTTGTCATTCTTTCTGGTCACTGTTGAGTAGTGAGTTGTATTTTTCTGGTCGCTGCCAAACCGTGAGTTGTCTTTCTATCTTGTCACTTGTAAGCGGTGAGTTGTTTTTCTTACTAGTAATTGTCTGGCCTGGAGTTGGCTCAAATGATGTATTGAGGTTGTTTTTCAAATGATGGATTGTGGTTGTTAGATACTTTATCTTGCTTGTTAGTACATTGTGTTTATGAGTCGTAAAGGAAGTCAGAGCTTGAAGACCGTGAACCGACTTCTACTGGAACTGAAACCAACTTCTAGTGTGACGAAAGTTTCTACAATTGCTACCACCTCTGATCGAGAACAAACGACAACTTTACGAGGTGTCCATTCTACTCGTGACTAATTAGAGCTCTTCCACTCCAGGAAATATGACAAATGGTTGCTGTAGTGCATATGTAACGTATAACGAATAGTCACTTGTAGTCATGTGCGCATATTCTATTTAGCTAAAATAAAGCAGGATCAACATCTGTTTTCTTAGATAAATTTTCGAAGCATTAGTTGTTTTTTGAGCTGTGTTAATTGTTTAAAATCTTGTATAGTAAATGATGACAATAATAGTAATGATAGTTACAACAATAATTATGTTAATAGTTTACTGTTGAACAGAAAGAAGAGCGAGGCAAGAACGGACGTGATGTCTGCAGTGCTAGACGCTGTGATACGTCACTCCCTGCCTGGCTACCACTGGCTGGTCTGGCTAGCTGATCTCGAGACGCTCATGTGCGACCTTCTAGTCCTTCTCGGACTGCCTCCTCATGTGGTGAAGAGGTCTGTGTTCTGTGGACGGGGTAACGAAGCAGGTATCTTGAGGGCGAGGGAGATACTTTGAGGGTGGGAAAGGTACTTTCGGGGTGGGGAAGGCTTCTTGAGGGTGAGGTAGGTATCATGAGGGCAGTGGAGATGTCCTGAAAGTACATGAGGCAAATAGACGAGTGAAGAGAAAACTGTTTTCTCTAGATTGAGATAAGAGTCATCTCTGGACATGGTGTGCTGACGCCCCTGCCTTTATGGCACACACGGTGCTTGCAGACAAACGCCAAGGCTCCTCTATCATGCCCAGGCATCGCAATCAACTGCAATAATTAATTCTCGTCCCTGTTGGAACACGTGCGTTGACGCCCTGTCTTCATTACAGACACACTGTGCGTGATGGCAGCCCCACCAGCCCGTTGAGCAGACTCTTGCAGGGATGGAGTGACAGAGTTTCTTTGGCCGCTCTTCCACGTCGCTTGGTGGAGGAGTTCTGTGCGCCCAAACACACTGACTGTGCTGCTACACGTGGCATCACTCAGGTCTCGAATACGGGGGGGTCTGTCGAGCGGCGTGTGCGAGACTTATGTGTGTATCTTGGAGCGTGTGAGACGTGTGTATCTTGGAGTGTGTGAGACTTGTGTGTATCTTGGAGCGTGTGAGACTTGTGTGTATCTTGGAGCGTGTGAGACGTGTGTATCTTGGGGTGTTGGTGTAATGAGAAGATCTTGGGTGTGTGCAATAGTAATGCCAAGGTCAGTGTGTTACGTTGATTTGGACTCATTTGGACCCTGGTCTCGAGGATGAAGATTCCTTGTTTTACGATAAATTTAGTCACAGTTGCAAAAATAGTTTCTTCATATTATGTAACGTGTATGCTTATTATTTTGTGCATGACTAATTCTCAATGTTGTTCTTTAATGTTAATTAGAAACAAAGGCCGGCCGTGTTCCTTAATTTCATAAAATCGTAAAGGCTCTTTTTCAGGAAGACCCAGCATCACTGTATTATATTTGCGAATGTTAAAGTGGTCAAATTCTGGATCTTTTGTCGCACTGAGAGAGGGTTAATATAGAAAGAGCGAAGAAAAATAGTGACAATGATTGTTGTCTTTCCCTGGTTCAGTATAGGTCTGACTTCAGTTTTAAGCATTTGAATTAAGTTGAGTATTCGGAAAAGATGTTATGGCGCTGATGCCCAAAATGAAAGCCAAATTTTTCAAAAGTGTGGACAGCTTTCTCTGCTGGAATTTGATTTTTGAGTAACTTCTTGCTTTTTTTCTTGAGACAGTCTCCTTAAAATTAGACTGTCGGCGTTCTTTATTGTGTGTATTGATTTTTTCAGAAATTTGTGGCTCCTTTCAACATTTTGACTGCTGCTGCCGTGGAGGACAAAGAACGCGAAAAACTGGTCTGTGAAGACAGCAATTCTGACAAATTATCCTTGGATTCAAAAGTGCGATACTGGAGATCAATCATCACACCTCTTGGATTGTTACCGAATGATTGTGACGCAACTTCAGGCAAGCAATCCACTGCTGAAGTGGACTCTGAAAATAAGCCTCAGTGCAAAGACACCAGCAGTCGCAGCGCAAGAGAATCTGAAGTAACAACAAATGAAGAAGAGTGGATGACAGATTCTGTTATTCTGTGTCGTTTGCAAGTGACTTCTAGTGGAGAATTAATTGTTGCTCTTCAGGATGAACGTCCGAAACTTGAGATGACCCGTGACGAGAGAATGCCTGAGAATATTTCTGCGATTCCTTCCATGGTGAAGTGGGAAGATAAATTGGAGAGTGAGCAGTCGCTTCTTGGATCAGGGCACAATTCACTTTTTAAATCTGTGACAACTCAGCAGCCACCTGTCAACCCAGGTCTACAGTCAACGTATAAAAGTGTAGAGTTATGCGATAAATCTAGTGACCAGTCTGCTCCAAGAACGAGTTACCATCTCGTAGTTGTTGGGGTAAAGTCTCACATAGACCCTTCAATGGCTGGGAAAATAGTAGCTCTTTTCAATCCTATTCTTGTTACCGAGGTGTTTGAAGTCTTTAGAAATCCAATTTTGAAAAATTCTGGCTATCGAACCGTATACAAGCGGTATTTAATGGTACGCGCAAAAGATATTTTGAAGATTTATGATGACTTTGAAGGTCAAGAGCAAGATTTTACGGATGCAACTGTTAATCAAAGTCAACGAGATCACCAACATTCAGGCGAAAAAGAGCAAAATTCGTCAGTTCAAGCATCATGTGAAGGAATGCGAGGGAGTAAGGAAGACACTGAATATCTCATCACAGTGTCTGGCAAGTTGAACAGAGTAGTGCCAGTGCATGCAATTCGACGCAACATTTTGAACAAGCATGTAATGTTCCTCTGTAAAGCTAGAGTTTTGCAGAAGAACAAATATCACAATGACAATGTTCTCCCCCATGAAAAGTTTGGCCCCGTTTCTGACCCCAAAAATCAACAGGTTTCGTATTTACGCTTTGAGGGACCTCAGCAGCTCCCGTACTTTTGCTATCTTTCAGACACATGTGGAATGCGTGCCCGAGTGTCGTCGAACTCGACGTTTTTTTCGAAGTCAATATCTCACCACTGGTTGCCTGCTCCTACGGCAAGCTGGACCGCAGCCGCAGAATGCATGATTGTTCCTGAAAATGCGTTCATCTCTGACATCTCTCACACGTACGCTAAGGATGAAATTTCAGTGTCAGACGCTTGCAGAGGAAGTTTTATAAGCGGTTGTCTGCTTACCGTCGTAGGGATGGTCAAAGAACGCTTCCACATGACAACTCTTTACGAAATAGAGAAAATGAATTTGTCGGAGGAGTGTGACATGAATGACATCGGAGTCCCTGGCTGTAAAACTATAAGACTTCTTCTAATAGATGACGACAACGATGATCCTACTATCAGTCAGATTTATGTGTACTTGAGTTTAAAGTCCAAAATGTTTGTTGGTAAGTACCCCCGGGGTTTGATAGAAGGTACTCGGGTCAGAATCTCAGACGTTTCTATGATGAAGTCAGCGTCTACCAAAACGAGTTACATCAGCGCCAAGCAATGGTCCGTAATACAAGTCTTAAGTTTACCTCCGCTTTCTTTTTCTAGCCGTGATAGAGTTGACGAAGGTCAGAATATTACAGCTAAGTTCAAGTTTCTTTTTGAAATTACTAAAGAGTTAGGTTCTGTCATTCACAATCTGTCTTTGCTCGCGAACCCGATGACCCTCTCATTGATGCAAGCTTCGTGTGAAACTGAAGAGAACGACAAAGTTCATTCTTTTCTACGAAACATTCCTGCTGGTCCAGGTCTTCATATAATCAAAGAGCCATGCGCACCGCGATCATCGTATCGATCTGCTCGAGTTTTGGCTAGTGTGCAGCGATTAGTGAAACTGCGTCTTTATTTCCAATGTCCAGACTGCAACACAGAAATAAGTACATCTACTTGTTCGTATGCCGGATGTCACTCCAGACGGGACCCTATACTGACTGCTTTTGCGAAACTGATAGTAGAAGATAGTCTATCACAGGCTAACGTCATCATTAAAAATGAAAATTTTCTACAAATCTTATTAGGAATACCAAAATCGAAATGGAAGACGTTAATTTCCACGCTGACGGAATTACGGCTGCCTCTCACGTACATACCTATGACCAACTCCAAGTTTGGTTACGTGGAGCCAGAGTTGGACTGCCTCGACAATACTGGTGGACGCGACTCTGTGTTGCAGGTTTGCACTCAAATTGTGCACAATTATGTGTCGACTGGCGCCTTATACCAACCTCTTTTACTGACTCTTCGAGTTCTGAAGCCGTGTGCGGACTACGCCGCGCGCTCGAAGGAAGGCATTTCTTACTACTGCCTTTACTTGTCTCATGTCGTCTGTAAAAACGCTGTTGAGCTTCTAGATAGAAACACACCCTTGTAGAGCAGACCAAATTTTAGATTGTACTGATTTAAAACCCGCAATAGCCTTGAAAACACACGTTTAGTGTACACTAATTTGGTTGATGTTAGCCCAGTTGCGAGAATGTACTTATTTGCAAGTGCTAGAAATTTTACCTATTATTTGATTAGTTCATTCGTTTTGCGACTTTCTTGCCTAAGAATGGTTTTCTTTTGGCTTGTTTTCGGTTCGCTTTTTGTTATTCCTGTGCACTTTTTTACTGTTACGGCTAGGGACATACATTTATTGTTATATTCTAGCTTATAGTTTCCTTCGTGTGCTTAATACGTGCTGCCGTTATGAATAAGTTGCTTGTTGCTTGTATTAGAGGCTTCTGTATGCGAGCCATTCGTGCGTTTCTATGTGCGTAACGTTTGTATTTTGTGTTGCTCGTTCAAGTAACCAGAGTTTTTTATTTTCTTACGACGAACGAAAGGAATTGGAAGAATTCTTAATATTCCTCAGGCGCTTTTTTATGGTCTCTGGCCTACAAAATGCTCGCCAGCTCTTCTTCGTTTCATTGGGTTCACCAGCGACGAATTATCAGCAATATAATTCTTATGAGCGTAGTGATGCTATCTTTCAGGCTGCACCTCATACCAAAATAGTATAATATTTATGATAAAAATTTTCATCTTATTCTTCGTTGATTAAATCAAAATGACCGATTGAGGATGAAAATTTCGTGTTTTCAGATGAGGATTTCATTTACTACTAAGAATAAACATTTGATGTATTCAGTTTGTTTATAATTTGTTTGAATGGAGTTTTGTGTATATATGGTATGATATATCAGTTTTCCTTGATGTATTTCAAGCGTACTTATGAACTAATCTGGAAGAAACTTACCAATTTGCTGTGATTTAAGCACATATTGAGCTTACTCGACTTTTTGTTGGAAAGTTAGTAACACTGATCTACTGGCGTCTAATTTTATTTTTGTAACCGAGCGCTTTTCTTTAAACGTGGTGTCAATTGTCAATCACTCTTTTATGGGTAGAATTATTCTTTAACCTTAATTCACGTCACAGACTTCTGTCATACTTCCAGCTTTTAGTTTCTTTTTCGTATTTTTCCTGCACAAAGTGCGTATTGCAAGACGAGTCCATTAGCATGTGCACCTTGAATCGCTTGTCCAAGTCTGCACTCGGTAATAGTAGCGTATGAGTGGTAACCCCAGCTACCTACCACATCAGCAACCTTATTACAGCAAGTTCTTGTCCTCTTTTCTACTGCTTCTTAATGTCGGCTTTGTGTTCAACTGACTTCCTGCCCGAGTGATGAGTTTTTCTTGCGTTGAAATGAACGTCTCTTTATAGCTAAAAGGCTTCGGTCCTCAAGCTTCTACGTCTAATATTTATTGGGTATCTAAATACTTTAACTCGGGCATTAAAGTACTGTTAACAAACAAACAAAAAACAAAAATGTATATTTCCAATAAAGTTGGTTATGTTACGCAGGAGTGTTTAGAAGATTTATTACGTGTGTAAGCGAACACCAGCCGAAACGTCTGCGATTGTCTTAATTTTACGTATCACTCTGCTGTATCCCTTAATATCGCTTCGTTTGCTTGATATATGCAGTTATAATGAGTTCTCTTTATATTATATTTCATTGCTTTTAAGTTGTATAATGGGCTAATCATATATGCTGTTCTATGCTGATAGCACCCATGTAAGTATGTCTGACCACTTAAAATTTAGAACTTTTAGTGTCAATACTTTAGTCATTGAAATGTTTGTAAGCTGATGCACATGAACAAATTTCAGGTGAGTGCGTGCCAATCTAGCCATCCGGATTCATAATTTAGGAAACTTCTAACTATAGATCGGTAACTGGTAACTTCGA
This sequence comes from Trinorchestia longiramus, assembly GCA_006783055.1. Classification (NCBI taxonomy): domain Eukaryota; kingdom Metazoa; phylum Arthropoda; class Malacostraca; order Amphipoda; family Talitridae; genus Trinorchestia; species Trinorchestia longiramus. The sequence goes on from VCRD01001775.1 coordinate 15,635, forward strand.
GCAGTGCAGATCTGTCTCCGTGTGTTACCAGTAGACGTGGTTATTTACTGTAATTTTCACTGTTATGGTGCCTGTATGGAATTGGGTGAAGCGAATGAGTAAAGCTAGCATCTTTCGAAGTCGAACGTTTTCATGAGTGATAGTTTTTCTGTTCTTGTATGAAATCGTGGGATTTATTTCTTGAAAAATCTTTCCCTTGTAGTGTGGTGAAAACACTAATTCAACTCTGTCGGATTAATGTTCGTGTTTTTATGACCAGATCAGGGTTGGAGTTACGTCTTGGGTAATGGAAGCATGCTATACAATTAAGAAAGGGAATTTAAATTAATGTTTCAGTTGAATTACCGATAATTTGTCAGCAAACTCTTTTGTCGGATGTCGTCACGTATAAGTGTTAGTATTTTTGTTCACTACATCAAATGAGAAACTCGTTATGGCAATCTCCATGACATCAGAGAAATGGAACGAGCGATGATTTCTCGAAGCCTTGATTGTGTTCCGATGATTGTTTCAGTTGGCGTTCCAATAAGTGTGTGCAGTCGGGAGTGCGCTATCTGTTGAACTGCCCTAGTAGGGTCTAGAAATGATCCGAGTCTATCATCTCTATTAAAGGAGACGAGGTGACGTGATAGCGGGTTTGTGGTCAAAGTCGTGTTCGTCGATTCACGTAGCGTAACTGGTTCACGTTTCAGCTTTGCTGGTGAACAACGAGAAGGATGAGTCCGACAGCGTGAGTGCAGCACCAGCGTTGTGCACTTGAAGAACTAGGTGATGATTATTATCGTTGTGTATCATGTTTAACTACATCAACAGATTCAGATTAACCACTTAGCGCTGAAATGCATGCGTTATTTATTTGAAATCCGAAATCTATACTGTACAGTATTGGCATCTACATTGCAGTAGTACATCGGTCGAATGGCAGTTCACTGCTTGCTCGAGGTCGTGTCTGAAAATTCAACCAAGGATACTAACATGACAATTTAAAGAGTCTACATTTTATGTGAAAACAGTAGTCCTCATTCAGTGAATACAGGAGAAAAAATGTCTTCACGGTACCGAGAAGATTACGCAACCATGAAAATGTAAGGGACTAGCTACGGTAAATATTCATTGTAAGGCTTTAGAATTGCAAAGTAAAACCCTGGCGATGAAAGATGCTTTGTCTCGTGGGGAGAAAGACGAGACGGCGACGGTAGCACGCTGCTCGTCCACGAGGAAATGATCTATCGTTGCTAGGTAAATTGTGAATAGCTTCAAATTTTTCCTATGTCATGTGTACGTCACTGGTAAAACAGAGCTTAGTAAGCAAATAAAAGAATGCCTACGTGTATATTTAATGATTACAATAATGAACTCAATTAAGGCTGCCGTCAGTGGTGAAGCAGCGTTGCAAAATTTCAGTGTCAAGGATGGTACAGCACGCTACTCAGGCATATTATATTTTAGACCAAAGCTGAATTGAGAGAAAAAGAACCAAAACAAGGGATTCATGAGAGGTCAGAAATATACGATGGCACTACCCACGAGACAAAGACGAAAGAATTTCTTCCAACTCTTATCCTTTATAACTGCAACGGCAAAAATTAAACTGACAATATATAAATATACTTACACCAGCCTTTGGTAATAGGCTGCAAATTTTGCGGCTATCAGCTAGGATGTAGCTTAGACGAGAGCTCATTCCTATGGTACACTGACGTAGGGTTCATACATAACTACCTCAGGACAGTTAAATCTGCAAGATCAACGACCTTCCTTCCCATTAGGGTTTCATTGCTCTATAGCTCAAGATATTTTACAAAATAAAGCATGAAGACATTACGCGCGTTGCCCAATTTCCTGCAGAAAAATGGTGAGAACGTTTACATTACAACCACGAGGCTCATCACATTAACAAAATAACCCTGGCGAAACAGCGCGATTAGTATGAGGAGCGTGTAATACTAAACATATAATTACGAAACGTACCCGAAGAAGTGACAATCTTATTTTTCAACCTCAAAGAATCACAAAAAAATTACTGGTGATTACGAAATGATTTATTCTGCTATCCGTCCTACTACTCAGTGCTCGCCTTGAGTGAACAACAAACTGGTAGAAACAACAAGGCGAGTTGAAACTATCGAAACTTTGCAGTGCCTTTCGTACCGGCAGCCATGAACAATCTTAACACGTTTCAGATGGAGAGACGATACACCCACAATATTATAACGCAAAAACAATGCTTGCATAATACCCGAATAAACAAATTATTATATTTCTGGTTAAACCACCGCAAGCACAATAACCCATTAAACAAGAATAAAGTCCGAAAAATTTAGGGGATGATATACGTCCTGCTTGGCAAACGATGTCAAAACATACAATATACGGAAATGCACATTAGATTGCTTGAAAATATACCCGAACTTTAGTAAGGCTTCGAAACGAAGGAGGATCAAAAGCCCGTCGTAACTTTAATCTTACCGTAAAGCCACTCATGTTATACACCATGAATTGCCTATTCCTAGTGAACTATTATTAAAAAAATATTAAATTATTGAACACAGTATAATCGTTAATGAATAACGTGATGAGACATTTCCACACCGGAACTTAGATCGTATATTCAGATCTACAGCAGCTTCTGCTAAGGTACGGTGATCACGGCGAACGTATATTAGCAATTTAAATGGCAATACAAGGGCGCAAACTTCAGCGCCCAGGTTGGCACAGTCGGCTACAACCAGAAAAAGCAGGCTGCATAAGCTTCTCCAGAAGCAAAGGTTAGTTAGCAGAATGAAGAAACAGAAAAAATACTTCGATAATAGATTGATTGCACGGCACGCAGCCACAAGATGCTAAGAAGGAGAAATAGTAAAGGTGGATCTAATCAAGAAAATCCACGACAGACTACAGCAACAAACATCACTAATTCCGCCATGAGTAACAATGGATCCTGCCGATGCCCGGCAGTTTTGCAAGCTCACTTCCGAGAGGAGCTCAGGAATCGTCGAGTCCCAGCAAAGCTACTTGCCCAGGATGCACAGCTGGACAAACGTTGCAATGTATTGTTTCACACGAAACCTATTTTAACGAGAGACCACAAAGCCATCGTAAATGGAATATTTCTAGGAAAATGCACTTTTTCCTTAAAAATATGTAATACTTAACCTGTACCTTATATTTTGCTGCGAAATAATGACTACAACAATCCACTACACCTATCAGATAAATTTTAAGAATGTTCGCCCCTAATAAGTGTTTAGACAAAAAAAAAATTGAAACATTGCACCAACAAGAAATTTCTCACCACCCCATGCACAAATGTGAGCATATGCTCGTCGCAGGATGAAATATAGTTTCCGTTACATCAAGTCGACAAAAAAACGTAATGCAAACTCAGCTGCGACGGCGATAAAGAATTCATATACATAGATTAGAGAAAAATATTATGTAACTTATGCAGTTACCATAATCATCACAACTATGATGGACCTTTTGAATCCAGACTCATTTTTCGAACATTCAACACCGCGCACATCCAATGAAAGAGCATTGACAAGACAGTTACAGCCGTCGTCCTGCGCGTAGGTGTTGAGTCCGAATTGTGTGGAACACAAGACCTTGATCTTTCAGCACAAGCAAGTTGTTTGTCTCTGCAACAACACGACCAGTCAAGATACTAAAATTCTCTAGTTATTCACGTTCTAGTATAAACGGAACATAACAGAAAAACAATACAGTTGATTACGAGCACGTCAAGAAGTAAATTATTTTATATTCCTGATTTAACGAGTGCAGCAACAATAGGAGCGATCTCGGCAGTGAAATGTCAAGAAGAGATAATAACGTAATATGATAACATTGATACGGAAGAACTAGCAAAGTATACATAAGTAATACTACAGACCAACTATTAGTATTTGGAAGAAAGGAGTGGATTAATTTTCAATTATTTTCACAAGACTTGAAGAAACATGAAGAATTAGATTCAAGCATCGTAAGATCGAGAGTATATATCATGAAATTTTTTTCCCACTGTAGCATCGCAACATGATCTATATTCTCTATTAAAATCTAGCGCGAAGAACAAGTTAGAGACTAGAGTTCATAAAAGTTAAAATTAGCTTACAAAAGGTTCCTATTACTAACAGTTTTTCAACTGATACAAGAGAAATCGTGAATTCGAAAAGTTTCCTGGAGCTAAGCATGCACAGGTAGAATACACAATACTGAGATAGAAGATCGTACTAAGGCAACTTTAAATTAGAAAAGTTGGAATGCGCTCCTAGCAGTACATACTGGCTACGTTTTGTGTCGATTACGGGCAGAGCTACGACGTAGATCAAGTGGACAGGTTGAGTATTACCTAACAATGCTACAACACTTAAAATGCCGTAGCCCCTTAAACAAAAACTTATGGGTTCACAACGCTGCACCTATAATAAATAGGGTAACCGTTAAGTGAGGAAACTAAGTTTTGCTGACACTTAAAGCATCGCACCGCTAAAATAAAAACTAAGTATTAACGACACACCTAAAATACCTCAGCGATTAAACAAATATATTCAAGTACTGACAATGCTATCCCTAAAAACAAAAACAGCAACGCATTAATAAAAATAATTAAGTATCGAAAAAATCGATTTTCCAAACTTTTTCGGACATTGTAGCAAGTGCGGTAGGAATAGATGAAGGTCATAGAAGAGACATGTTCTCTATCAACATCTCTAATGGACAACCGTGGCTAGACCACACCAACTAATACAAGCGTCGTGTTAACACGTTGTTCATGTTGGTGACGGCAAAGAGCAGAGCCCTGAACACAAAGTAGGAATAACATTCAAGCCACGGAGTAAGAAAAATACTACAGCTACGTACTCTGAGAAGTGTGACCTACACTGACAATCAACACATAGACGGGTTCAGAAGAACGCACCTATAGGTGCCAGTCTAAGTCAATGATTACTTAAGCGTAGCGTTAACACGTGACTCTCACTAATGAACATCATTAAGATTGCATAGCAATAATAAAAGTGTGAGCAGTAAGTGGCAGTAACAATAAATCTGCAACAATGTGATCTATACAGTAACAATAAATATATAATTGTCATTTCGTAACAATGGCTACTTAGATGCATTATACATATTGAAGGTCGGAAACAAACGTATTCTATTAGAAATAAATCACAATACTCGAAAATTTAACTATATAAAAGGAAAAAATGACGAAATGGACATTACAAAGCATAATCTTCACAATTTAGGAACTAATTAAATCTCAAATCAGGCATATCTTGAACCTCAAGCAGTCTATAGCTAAAGAAGGCTAAGTTTTATTTCATTTTTTGTTAAAAAATGGCATATTATTCTACAGTAACCACACGACGCTTCGCCCTAACAGTCTTTACTTGAAGAAAGACGTATTTTATTGTTTTAAGCTAATGCGCACTTTTTGCAGAAAAACAGAAATAATCGCAGACTCCACAATTTCAAAACAGCAGCAGCAGCAGCTCCATAAATAACTATTCATCCCATGAACAACTTTCATCTCGATAATTTTCAAAACAGCGAAGTCCCATAAGCAATCAACTATTCCTCCCATAACGATCTTGAAACTCGATAAATTCAAGAAGGGTTAGCAGTCATAAAACTAGGAAATGAAGTAGGGCAAAATAACCGCAAGTGACAAAGGTGTGGCTGATCTACTTCCTTCCTAACCACCGTCACCAAACACGCCATCTAACATCAAAACAAGCAAAAATAGCGAATTATCAATAGTGCGCGCATGCATGTTATATCAAGAGTATCACAATCATCATCATCGCATCAACAACAGTATCAATATTCAACAAGCTTAATATCAACAAGTAATATTGAACTCAACAGTCTTCAAAGAGCAGGATACAGCGACAAGAAATCTCACTAGCTCCCCTTAATAACTATATTTGAAGTGAGCTCCAACGAGGTGTGAATCTATGCAAAAATACCTCGGTCTCATCAAATTCTCTCGGGAAAAGCAATTTTGATTAACAAAGAATTCATTTTATCTTGGACATAGTTAACCCCCAGCTCTTCAAAAGTCACACTAACAGTAGTGAGGAAAGAAAATTAAAGAGAAGTATACTTATATACTTCTTTTTCATCTAAGAAGAAATACACAGATGAAGTAAAGAAGACAATCGAGCAGGTGGAAGGTCGACTGCACGGAGCATTGGTTTCCTATAGGACAACGTATGCGTAAGATGTGGTTCCGCTTTTTCCATCAAAATATGAATAACCTTAATCATTTACCGTTTTACTGATTTACACCCAAGTTGTTCGCTCTCTTCGTCAATATATAACTAAGCTTAATAACATACCGTTGTACTGCTTTACATCTGAGTTATCCCTCGTATCATGACACAAATGACTTTGACCTACATATGTGGCACAAACACTAATCGTACAAAGATCATCCACGTATGTAGTCAATTGGTCGACCTCTAGCAAATCTCACACGTAAACTATAAAGATGATGACCGACGTAACGTCAATTATTATCATATCATTCCTTGTTTAACCACCGCAGCCACAATAACAGCGATCTCAACAATGATACACGGTATTAAGAGGCAGTCATCTGATTTTTCGGGCCATGCATCTGTGAGAAGATGGGAGTAAGTATGAGAGTTTTTCGTAGTCTGTTCTCATCACTAGTAGTCGTCCCTGGCAAATATTTTTCGAAAACAAGCTATCTTCATCTTATGAGTGAAAACAAGCTATCATCATCTTCATCTTATGAGTGAAAACAAGCTATCTTCATCTTATGAGTGAAAACAAGCTATCATAATTTTCATCTCATGAGTGAAAACAAGCTATCATAATTTTCATCTTATGAGTGAAAACAAGCTAACATTATTTTCATCTTATGAGTGAAAAACACCAAAACCTACGTATACCTTTCAAGGCAACTGCAGAAATGCAACAAGGAATGGTTTCACATTTCACACTGTAACTTTTTCTCTTACTGGAAAATTCTTGACGCCATAACTGGGATTACTGGACAATGCAGGAAGTAGCGTTACTAAACAACGAAGCCCCTGACAACACGACTAAAGGCGCTCTTTCCAGGAAGTTAACACTACTTCCAGGAACCTTTGCTTCTCTGAAGTTTGAGCTGTTTCCAGGAAGTTTACATTATTTTTAGGAGGCTTGCGCAACCAAGGGGTTTGCTTTATTTTCAGGACGCTGACATTAATTTTAGGATGACTGCGTTGTTTCCAGTACATCCACGCTGCTTCCAGGAAACAACGCTCCCGCTCTGACACGGTAACCCCGAGCTACTGCTCATTTTAACCATCTTCTAATAGTCCACATTTACCCCCCTCCACATTTGCGTTACCCGTACTCAAATATAATTAAACGCAGAAAATGACATTGAAAAGCATCAATTCAATCTCTAGAACACGTTTTCATATAGCATAGGTAAATACAAGCAGACACCGACGTCGATATATTACAAACGTTTTCATTGCAATTGCTGTGGTGCGTGTTTGCCTAATTCTCGCCACTGCAATCGAGGAAGCCCAATAATCGACATGTTTCATTGACTATTTTCTAACTGCAATCAAGCGCTACAACAGAAGTCGATTCGTTCCTTCAATAACAACAATCAGTGTAAAAGTTCTGGAAAGAGGCAATCATTCCCTGTAAGAATACTAACTGGACTAACTACACACCTAAAGTGCCAAGGCTCTCAAGAGAGTGAAATGAAGCTTCTGGGAAGAACTTTAGGTCTTGTTATAACCGAATTCTGTCTCTAGCTTCAAGAAAACTTCAAAGGCCGCTTGCAGCATATTTCAGCTTTCGCACAGGTTCTATAATAACATTCATAAAAGGATTAAAGAATCGTTTTACCCCAGTTTTTTGGTGAATTACAGGGATGATCTGCTGTTCATTTGTTAATAATCGCTACGTTGCAGTCAATTTTAAGAACAAATTTCGGGTCACTTGAGCTGGAAGTCTTCGTTCAGTGCTCTCGCCATGCAAACAATTAGACATTTTTCCCATGTGTTTCACAAAAACTTTACACAAACCAGGATTGTCGCCAGTTTCAATAACCAACTAAATGTTTTGCATTGATCACCACCTAAACAATTTTGTTTAAATACTTGAATAGACTAAAGGGTTGAACTGAACAAGCAGGCTTCTACCTTCACTACCACAAAGTTTAACTACATATCCGTAACTGATCATCACAATAATATCCAACGTAGAGTCATGTAGGAAGCCAAAATACTCACAATTAAACTTAAATCATTAATTATACTTAAGGTAATAAATGCGCATCTAATTTCGCGACTTTCAAAACGTTCAAGGCTTCGTAATTCCTCTCAACTTTACTCGTACCTTCTCGAGATAAATTATCCAGATCTAAGTTTTACATAAAATTAAGATCATACTCTTAAACAATGTCAAAAACATCACTTTTACACTCCTCACTATATATTTGGTTCCTAGATGTGCTAGACAACAAGAAGCGCCGAGTTTTCCAGAATTCAAGTTCACAGTCCACAACATGGGACTTGAGTAGCACGGCATGAAACTTGAGCAAGCAACCCAAGAAGGGACCACTGGCTCGTTCCTCTAGCTACATTCTATTCCACTAACTCTTTTCCGTGCAAATGAACCATGGAGCCCTCTTTGAAAAAGTGTTCTAAATTAAAACTTGAGGCATTTATCAAGCCAGCACTACACTCAATAATACGGAACTCAGAGAACATGTTCCTGCTTGTTTAGACGCTGCCGTCAGTATGACCAGCTAATGAACAGCGTATGGTTGTGTTGTATTTCTCTCGTCAGAAAAAAATGAGGTCGTTAAAGGATTAAGCCTTCCAGATAGCATGGGACTTGGATAGTAACCCACGAACGGAGTACTCGGCTCGTTTCTGAAGCCACATTCTATTCTAATGAAGCCTTGCCGAGCTCATTGCCACTCTGGCAGCTCACTGTACAGCCTGTCCACGTTGTCCCTGAGTAGTTGCACTTGTTCACACCTGAGACTGGCGATAGTGACCTGCTTACGGAGGAATTCCAACACCATGTCCTTGCTCAGCCCGAACGCATGCATGTTGCACGTGAATGTTCTGTGCAGCAAACACAGCAAGTAAATTTAAAAAGCCAAATAAAGCTATGAAGAATTACAATAAATGTTTTGAAGAAATTTCCTTTTTGTGTGCTTGAATCGAGAACACGTTGGTCATAGGAGGAAAATTGCGAGGGTGAAAGTTTAGAGTAAATTAAGTAATGATTACTCAGAAATTTATCCTTAGTCAGCAGTATAGCCTTCATGAAGAAAGAGTGGACTCTCGACATGTGCTGAGTCATTGCCAGACCTGAGAGCGTGACCACACGTGAGAGAAAGAGAGATGAAGTCTACTCGACTTAACCTGAATCTACGAGTCTCTTGCAACCTCGATGTACAAAAAATGTCCAAATGATGAGATACGAACAGGGAATTAATTTCGTGCATCTGATAATTACTCGAGCGTCTCCAATATTATGTGGGTTGTATATAACAAAAATATTACCCGAGTTGCCAAAAGCACTTACCCAAGTTGCAAGAAGTTTCCTACCAGAATTAATGGAAGGCACCTACCCGAGTTGTCCGAAGGTGATGTTCTCTTGGTAATGCAGCTCATCCTTGACAGCCTCGTCCCTAGACCCTGTCTCCAGCTCCTGCCTTGTGACCACAGGCCGCAACGTGCGCTCGCACTGGAGGGCATCGAAGAAAGCAGCGTTCCAGAACCGAAGTGACGCCCAAATGGGCTGCTGACGCAGGTGCACGTACAAGAACTCCTTCGTCTGCCCGCTTCTGGCCGTGCTTTTGGCTGCATCATGCAATAATTACTCTTACTGTGATGTTCACTCGAAATATAAGCGATTCTTATGAAATCATATAGAATAAAAATAAACCAATCTACCTCAGTAAGGAAACAGTGAGCTACGCTGTAAGATACAAAGTTTGAACATGCAAAAATGTAGTAATAACATTAGAAGGGTTGCGAGAAATAGTTAGCTACTGAAATCCAATTGATGGAGAGCCTAAAGCATCAGTCTGATCGCAAGTACAACAGCTCTTCCTCTGTACTAATTGATGCTGTCTCTATTAATTAGCCCAAGAAAGCCATCCGGCCTTGGAAGTGTTTTGAAGAAAGATACACCGTTTGTTATTTTCAAATAAATTTCATTCGTTATAAAGACATCAAAAACATACGTAACTACAAATTTCTCGTTTATAAATAAGACACCGTCTTCCCACACCATCTTCTATGCTTTACTTATTTGTTGGTCTTTCTACGGACAATTAATGAAGTAAATAACTAATTTGATATCTATCATAAAAATTATTTCGTTCTGCTCCAGAACAATCACTCCATCCCGGAGTTCTAGTCTACCCTTGTCCAACCTTTAGAAGGTAAGCCACAAAAACTTTTATTTTTTTCAAGTACTTAAAACGGCGTACGTAATGGTCCTAAAAACTTCAGCGTGACCTTAATGGTTGTTGTTTATGCTGTTCCCTAACCCCCGTCAGCTCAGGCAGCCAGCAGCGCGCAAGAAGCACGCCACCGTCACGTGGTCCTCCCAAAGTTGTGTTATGGTGTGTATGTTGTGTTGTCGCCTCTGCACGGTTAGATATCGGCCGTGCAGCAAACAAACAACTTTACTTTATTTCCAATCACGTACACAGTACATAGACATTAGTACATTGGTTTTTCAAATTCTTAAGGTTAACATTCTTAGAGTAAGGATGATGGTGAGCTCCATGCGCCGATCCTGGGATGTGTCCATGGAGGGCTTACCGATAAGTGCGAGCTCACGGCGCGAAACGAGAAACAGCTCGTACTCATGGCCGGGTTTCGAACCCGCAACACGTTTTTGGTGTCATGTGAGGAAACTTGAGAGAGGAAACATGTGTTCGGAGTGTCATGTGGGGAAACTTGAGAGAGGAAACATGTGTTCGGAGTGTCATGTGGGGAAACTTGAGAGAGGAAACATGTGTTCGGAGTGTCATGTGGGGAAACTTGAGAGAGGAAACATGTGTTCGGGGTGTCATGTGGGGAAACTTGAGAGAGGAAACATGTGTTCGGGGTGTCATGTGGGGNAGGGGAAACATGTGTTCGGGGTGTCATGTGGGGAAACTTGAGAGAGGAAACATATGTTCGGGGTGTCATGTGGGAGAAACTTGAGAGAGGAAACATATGTTCGGGGTGTCATGTGGGAGAAACTTGAGAGAGGAAACGTGTGTTCGGGGTGTCATGTGGGGGAAACTTGAGAGAGGAAACATGTGTTCGGGGTTCAGTCTGTGTTTGTATGACTGTAGGGATGAGTGGTGTCATGCTCTACTCAACTTCGAGAGGGGAAGGATGCTGCGCCTTCGGAGGCATGCGTCAGGGATCCTCCCATCCTGACCTTAATATTAATAAATGGCAGTGGAAATGAGATCGCGCTGAAGTTTCTACGACCATTAGCTACGAAATTATAAGTATTTAAAAAAGGAAACTTTTTTGTGGCTCACCCTGTATATTCCTTATCAGAATATTCTTCAGACCCATCTCGATGAATCAAACTTTGATCTGCCATGCAATACAATGTTTTGTTTCCCAATTTCATGGTAGTCCTGTACTCATGCTCATGGTAGTACTGTACTCAGACTCGTGGTAGTACTGTACTCACGCTCATGGTAGTAGGTAAAGCACATGTTCATGAGGCTCTTGGCGGGTGAGAAGTCATCAGCAGCAGCACACTCTGACAGCACGAGGCTGAAATGACGTACGAGTGCAAGGAACGTAGCATCACACACACACCTGCAGCATCGCTTCCCGTTGATGCAGCGTGCGAACCACAGTCGACCGCTGTCAGTCTGCAGTAGTATGCGCATTATCCAGTGGGCAACAAGCATGTATAATGTAAGGGCATGATTAATGCATGTGGGACCGTCTGATATTCAGGAGTGTTCATTGGAACGAAACACAACTGTTGGTCCCGAGAAAGAAGACTTACTATCAGGTAAGGTGTTTATGAATGTTTCTATAGAGTTCTGTACGGGATTCATAAATATTATTGTGTTTTCAGTGAGGAACTTTTTGTAGGAAGCCTCTAGTGGCTCACAAAACACTAAGGAACAATAACTACAGCAACTAGACAAGTTTCAACTAAGAGAGTAATGTCACAGTATAACTCTGAACAATATTTTGCCTTACTTTAGCAAGGTCAGTGAAATCAGCAGTATCCCAATGATTGGACATTGAGAGAACAGGGACAGCGTCAGCAACATGAGCTTCCCAATGACTAGCACTAGAGAGAACTGACCTTGGCAGCGTCAGCAAAATGAGCGTTCTGCTCAGGACTAATATCATCAGGAGCTTTGAAGATGCACTCCACAAAGCTGCGCATCAAGTCCCGTGGATTGTTCGCTTCTTCCGTCTGGCTGTCGTATGACAAGCTCGAGGCCCACGACTGAAGTGATGTTTGTGAACCTACGAACAGGTCACCAAGTGCTTCAGTCAACACTACACGGGTCAGTGAAGCTTCTGTGTCGGTACTAGCTAAGTTTCATAGTGGAAGAGAAGTAGTGAGTGTTTACCTTGTGAAACAAAGGTAAATAGAATTTCCCATGTAACATGCCTTAAAACAAAGTACACAGAAAATTATTATGTCCATTATATTAACTTGAGTCAATAATACTTAGACATATTTTACACGTGACGAATGGAGAAATTTGTATCTCCATCATCTTATTTTGAAAAAATGAAAAATAGGGATAGGTTAAAAAACAGAAATAGGTATATGAAAAACGTGAATAAATATATGAAATACAAGCATAAGTAAACAAAAAATATTAATAAGTATACAGAAAATAGGAATAGATATACAAAAAAGGATACGCAAACCAAAAATAAAATTAACAGGTAAACAATAAAATGGATAAATCCAAATAGGGGAAGGTAAATACAAGTAGTGATGAGTAAAAGCAAATAGGGATGCGTTACTGCAAGGAAGGATAAACAAAAATATTAACTGGTTAATGAAAAAATATGAACAAGTAAGTGAAAAATAGTGATAGGTGAACGAAAAATAGAAGGTAAAATGGAAATAAGGATATCAAAAGGGGATGTCTAAAATAGTAATAAGAATAGTAGAATAGTAATAGGTCACTAGAGAATAGTGCACATCTGCGTATTACAAACGATATGATGTGAGTAGACTGGAGGCAGTAGTTCTGAAGAACACGAGTAAGACACATGGAAGCAGAACAAGTGGTGTGAGTCTTGAGAAATTCATGATACATGCATCTTTACAACTGCAAATTGTGCGTGAAGGTCTTAAGAAATTTACATAAAAATCTACGATTCAAGCTTATTCAGTGCTATTCCTTAGCTAGACTGTACATTTGGAAATGGTTCATTGGTGAAATTTTAAAGTCAATAACCTGTATTAAGAGCAATAAAAATTATTATTAGTGAAAAACAGCTCAAGAAAGACAGTACCTGAAGACGGTATAACGGTTTCTTCCAATTCCATGCCTAGAAGTTTGTGAACATAAACAAAGAAACAAATTAATAAATAAATAAATTTTTCAGTTTAATATTCAATTTAACAAAAGTAAATAATCAAAAGACGTCTCCTGTACATTAGAAAGGAAAGATACTAAACACAATGACATAGCAATGATAAGAAAAATCAAAATAACTATTGGAATAACTAACAAGTAGAAGTAAAGAGAACAAGAAGGTAATCTGCGGCGTAACATGTTTTGTATCATCAAAATAACCATGACTTCATCATATCATAATAAAACACGTGGTGGTGAGCACACTCCGACACACATTTCCTAGCCCTAAAATTTTCACGACCACCACTACACATAAGACAAATCGTTCATATAGATAGGACAAATAGAAACTAATTCCTATCTTGGTTATGTATGAACAGTAATGCTCATTTCAATACCACTGCAACAGTAACAAGTAATATACTATTCTTGTTTACGTTTCCTTGGTGTTAATTTCATAAACGTTTAACAAAATAGTTCATTACTTCAACAATTGCTTGAGGTTTCTATCTTCGATAAATTAGAAAAAATGATTTACTATCCGCTAAAGTATCACAGTATTAAAAAGAGCCATTACACAGTAAAGACAACACTCAAGCGTCCATTACACAGTAAACGCAACACTCAAGCGTCCATTACACGGTAAAGGCAACACTCAAGCGTCCATTACACAGTAAAGGCAACACCCAAGTACCCATTACATCTCCCAGCAACTCAAAAATACGCTAAAACATATCGAGGGCCATGGGAGTACAACAATACGCACCATCTCTGATCCAGAGCTTCTTGTGAGGGTCTGAGTCTGTGGAGTCCAAGCTGACGGAGTTGATGCCAACGTCACTCACGCTGCCGCTGCTCAGTGCTGCCACACGTAAAACAACTTCACTTAAACACTGACGCTGCTCAGTACTACCACACAATTATTTAGGAAACTGTTACCAAGTTACAAAAATATCCCCACGGAGCTACGCAAAAAAAAAACAACTATTGAACTGTACAGAAGTTCCAGTGCATAACAGGCAGACATGAAAATTTAAGCCGAACATGTTAATTACCTTATAACTGGAGATACACACACGATTTTGAACAAAACCTAGGTCGCATGATTAAAAACTAATAAGGCCGTTTTAAGTCTTGTAGCCTCGGAAAAACCTCGTGGACTTTAGGTTAAGCAAAGCCTCCGACTTGAAACTAAGTCTCTAGAGTAAGAGGTAAAAGCACTTACTGTGTTTGTACTTGAGCTTATCAAAAGGGTCAGGCCCGGTGGCATGAAGAGAATGCTGAGAGTTGAACGAGCGAGAAGACACTGAAACACTCTGGCCTTCAGCGCCTGAAGCTGTAATGAGAACACGTGTGTAAGTTTAGGCTTGGAATTTTCCTGGTACGATGCTAATAAAAATATAATGTAGGAGCTTATAGAGGTTATGCATTTCTGAATGACTTACAACTTACCGTTTCAGAATTGGATAGTTTACGATAAGAACCTTTGCACTATATATTCCGACATACAGGTTTCGATCAAGTGACTTCGATGAAATTCTAGACTTCTTCTCTAGATGAGGGACGTCTGCAAACACTAAGAAACACCTTCAAGAGCCCAATAATTTGAACGAATTGTGACGAGTACAAGACAATAATAAAAAATAATGGAAGACTGAGCTACTGTTTGTCCATATGAAGTGTTTTCTTCTCTTCTACAACTTTAACCAGGAATAATCATCGAGAATTCCTCATCAGAACTGCTGACGGAACTTGACTTTTGAAACGCTTAGCTGACGCAAGTTAGGCACCGATTTAAAAGCTCGATGTTGTAGTCGGCAGTATTTCTACTGTTGGGACCTGTGACTAATCTTTCAGAACTTTACAAAATGCAAAATTTATTTTACCTTAATACAAGTACGACACAGACACCAAGGACGATACCACGAGTATGGACCACAGACCATAAGTTCAACACACACACACACACACCAGCTACTAGTGTTAATGAAACACACCTCACTATAACAATCACATGCTTAGCAGGTCATTTACAAACTCCACAAAATAATCATAATATACAGCAATTCTTTACTTATATAGATTAGTTATTCATTATTCATGCAAATTGTTTTGTTAACATATGGATTCCTTGTTCGCTCAAACGGATCAATTGTTCAATTATGATGCAGGTTAATTGTTTACTTATGATGCAGGTTAATTGTTCATTTATGATAGAGGTTAATTGTTCATTTATGATACAGATTAATTGTTCACTTATGATACAAATTAATTGTTTACTTATGATGCAGATTAATTATTTACTTATAATGCAGATTAATTGTTCACTTATCATACACATTCATAGCTCGCTTAACATACGCATCAATAATCCATCTAATCAACCATATAATTACTCATGACACCAAACAACCAATTATTCCACAAAATTCCCGTGATCTCCATACAGTAAATTTGGAGTTCAATATGAAAGCGAGTACAACTTGAAGTGAGTACAACTTGAAGTGAGTACAACTTGAAGTGAGTACAACTTGAAGTGAGTACAACTTGAAGTGAGTACAACTTGAAGTGAGTACAACTTGAAGTGAGTACAACTTGAAGTGAGTACAACTTGAAGTGAGTACAACTTGAAGTGAGTACAA
>VCRD01001775.1:33579-71972 GCA_006783055.1 Trinorchestia longiramus
CCTGTGGATGTCAGAGGTCTCCACGAACCCCCTGTGGATGTCAGAGGTCTCCACGAACCCCCTGTGGATGTCAGAGATCTCCACCAACCCCCTGTGGATGTCAGAGGTCTCCACGAACCCCCAGCTGGTGATGGTGGTAGTTCACAGGCTAGGCTAGAGGCTGTTGTTTCTGCCACCACAACTCTAGTTTTGACTTTCAGAAACGTCTCACGACCTCCTTGGGATACACTCACGCAACCCCTGGCGGTTCATGGCCCCCAGTTACGGAACTTCGGCTTCAACGAGTCACACCACCACTCCAGCACACACATCATCTCTCTTCAAACACTTCTCAATCATCAGCTCTCCAACAAAAACTTTTATTGAGCGAACATTTGTTGGCTTGAAGAGTTTAATAAAATTGAAGGCATCTTAGCCTATTCAGCAAGAACACGGTCATTTAATTGGATATTCAATTTCAACAAACTAGTGATTATAAAATAAAAATGTAATTAATCCATTGAAGAGCTGAATACTCCATAAACCAACTTTTTTTTAATAATAAACAAGTCCGAGATGAATTTTTCAAAAAAATTAATAAAAATAGTAATGGAATTAAAGAAAACCCTAATAAATACATGGCAGTATTTCGGAAGTGCTTCTGTAACTTTGCCATGTTTATATTTTCAATTGATTACACCAGGTGTATACTTTTCTATTGGGAACACCATATTTACATTTTCAATTGATTACACCAGGTGTATACTTTTCTATTGGGAACACCATATTTACATTTTCAATTGATTACACCAGGTGTATACTTTTCTATTGGGAACACCATATTTACATTTTCAATTGATTACACCATATACGACTAATGTGAGAATAGAACTACCTGACACAAGTCCCCTCATAGTGAAACAAAATTATTGTTTTCTATTCTTCAATAAACTTCAGATGTTTCTTTTACAAACAGATGACATGAGGTAAGTCAGTTAAGGTTCATCTATGTATAAGGCTTAAGTGAACTGCTCGAACACAGGCCGTTCATGCAAGTAAAAAAAACTAGCTAATGAAAAAATTTGAAAAAACTTATTCATAGGAATTTAATTTTTTATTGCTTAAAAGTTAGTTTATAAGTTCCTTTTCAGCACAAGTTATGTCTTAGACTGTTTTTTAAAAATAAAATACTCGTATGTATGTAATCGTCCATGGACTAACGTTGATATATATACTGTATCTGACGGCATATAAAACCCCGACGAAGACGGCATATAAGACGCGACGACGAAGACGGCATATAAGACGAAGTACTGAGCGTAAGCTGGGTTAGTGAGCGTCAGAGAGTAGTCTAGTCCTACTGAAGGTCTCGAACTTCACCTACAATGATAAGACGCAGTGCGATTTTTTTGAGCCAAAATTTTGGAAAAAAGTGTGTCCTGTATGCCGACAAATACTGTACATATCAAGAAAGTATTTCTATTTTAAATATTCGGTAATTCTGCAATAGAAGTCAAGCCACACTTCATTGACGGTTCAAAAGTTCGCCCATAATAAGAACCGTAACTGTAAACCAGTCTTCATGGTGAGAGCAATAAAGAAGAAAATTATCTCCACAGATGAAAATAATAAAAAGGCAGATACAAATGGCAAATGTTTTCATTAGAGTTTTAAGTTTCTCATTCTTTTCTCCTACTTTTGATTGTGTCACAAAGCACAAAGATTGTGTTGGTCGTGTAGCAAAACACACAACTTTATTTGAAAATGATAACCTGAAGCACCACAACCATACCTGCTCTTTAGAGTGCTCCTCAAGAACTAATAAGGGAATTTCAAGAAAACCACAACAGGCCAAAGCCTACCTTCTCTGTTGGATTCCAGTTGGTCTGCCTTGGAGCCGTGTGGAGTACAGGAGTCTTCCACTAACTCCACCTTGATGGAGCAGTTAGCCTGAGATGGCCGCTTTGCTCTCACTCCTCCACCAGCTTCAGAACCTCTTGCTAGAGGCGGTGCAGGCTCTCCACTCAGTGTACGCATTGCCATGGCCTGTGTTGTGCATTCTAATTAACAGTTGGGCCTGTGTTGTGCATTCAAATCAACAGTGGGGCCTGTATTGTGCATTCAAATTAACAGTTGGGCCTGTATTGTATTTCACTTTATGGCTGCTTGTGTTTCCAACAACTGAAATTGATTAGCAGTAGCCAAAACTATAGCTAATCTTAAGAGTGGCATAGGTCATACAGTCAAGACTGTTGCTAACCATAACAGGAACACATGTCACACTCAAAAAATTACCTTATAATCCTCGAGTTTGCGTTCAATGGTAGGATTGAGGGCTGCACGAATGCGTTCACCAATACCAGGTGAGTAGGGTGGTGTGTTGGAGGGCAGAGTGGATGACTGGTCTGACCAATGGTCAGGAGCCATAAAGTCCTCCAGAGCAGGTCGTAGTTCCTGCAGATTCTCTTGTAAGTTTTCTAACTTGAGTTTGCCCTGCAGGTATAAAAAATTCAGTTCATATTTCATAAGTTCAAAAATATTAAAGCTTAAAACTTCAAAAGTTCATCAAAATAATTGCAAAAAACAATAACTGGAAATTAGGCTTCAAGATGGGAGCGCTAATAGTAAACAATATCTTCTCGACAGACAAAAGTTATTGATGAGCCAGTACAACATGTACACTATTTTCATTGCAATTTTATATTCCTGCTACCTTTTCTGCTGTTGCTACATGTGCGCTGAAGTTGAAGTGAAGCACCCAGAGCAGTCATGGGGCTATCAAGATTGTTCTAGAAAAGTTAAAGATACCATAATAAAAATGCACTATACAAGTCAACAACATAAGCCACCAATAGCAGGGAATTGTAAGAAATGTACTTCTTAGGATGAGGAGATCTTTCTTAGTGAGAAAACTCTTACTGGATTTTTATAGTATTTATTCTGAAAAACATTACATGCACACAGTACCATAAAATAATTTAAATAATAAATACAACAATAAAATCTAAACTAAATGATCTAAGTGTATAGGCAAATATTTTATAAACTGTCAAGCATCTGGCACTGTTGCTATTATGAAACTTAGCCCTTCCAATTCTCATATTATTTTTTAAATTCATGCCACTGATTTCACCATGATGTGAACTCATCACCTAGTGAATACTGTTATAAATAAGAAACCCAACCACCCACAGTCACCTTTGCTTTTAAGCAGAGATGACTTTAAAGACTGTGACCTAGCAGTAATGTATCCATATTACATAGCTTTACAAGTAACCTTGAGCTTGGTGATGGTAGTCTCAGGGCTACTGGGAGGGTCACCATCCCCCTGGCAGGCACAGGCTCCCTCCACCCACTCCCGTGTGGCAAGGTTCTGCTGCTGCTCAGGTGGGGTTGGTGGGAGACGAGGAGGGGCATCGGGAGGGTTTGATAACAAACTCAACCTGTAACACGTGTCACATCTTGAACACACAACTCTACAGTGCATGATGTTTCAATTAAGAGAATTCAAGCATATGCATCTACATGTATCTATGAATATATGTTCAAAAATAAAAGGTTTATTTGTGAATGAATTTATATTTTACATACTCAGGACATGTAAGTAAATATAATAGTCATTTGATAGTGGTAAGAGAAAAATATCTAACATTAGTTCTCTTTTGGTTTCTCAAGGTTGGGATGCATAGTTTACAGAATATTACAAGACTTATATATATATCCTGTCCTAGTACTGAAGGAAGTGAGCAAAGAAGATGTAATCACATACACCTATAATTATTTATACACTCCAGAGTAGCATACATTGAGGTAAAAACTTTTAAATCATAAAAAAGGTTAATAATGAGAAATGCACCTACAAATTCTAAAATATAAAAAATGTATGGATGAAAAAATCAACTCAACATGTTGAATTTTCAGCTATCATAAAATATTAAAGCAGAGCATTGAAAATGTTCAAATTCCAAAGCATAGTTTTAGGTTTTGACAAAAATTTCAGGACTATCTTTTATAAAATACTGCTCTATAAGAGCTTTTAATTGTCTGAAAGAAATGGTAATACCATGGAATACTCTAGAATCTCTACAAATGATTGCAAGTAAATTTGACAACTGATTGATCAAATTTATGCATTCAAGTCCTTTAATCAATAAGGTTCTTGTAAATAGTTTCAATAAATAAGAATATTTTCTGAAAGACCTCCAGTCTAAAGAAAAACTATAAATAATTGTATAGACATTTCCCCAGTATAACATTGCCTTAGCAATTAACTAAATTATGAACTTGAATTAACAATATCATTAATTCAGGATGCAGAGTATGGTAGTAGCAATCAAGACAGCCCAGTTTTGGCTTACTCAGACCCTGATTTGAGGTTATTTAAATATGAAAGAATATTTCAAATCTAAAGGACTTATTTTTTTAAGTAAATACCCTACCTAATTTAAAAATGTGCCATCATTGATAAGCACTTTCCTTTTGCTCTTGAGGACCAACCAAAATCTCGTGGAACTCAATAATCAGACAAAATCATTGCCAAAATTTCAGGATCCTCCTCTTTGCTCTACAATAAGGAAAACTAAAGTTAAATCACTGCTAAAATACCAGAATCCTCCCATATGCTCTACAATAAGGAGAGCTGGAAGTGCATGTATCTCACCTGTTAGATATACTAGAGAAAAGATCATTTGAAGAGCTTATGGCATAGCGAAGCTTTGAACGCAAGAATATTCCACTACTGCCAATGTTAGCAGCAGCCGTACTAGGAGTATTAGGCTGTGTAGAATCTTCTCTATTTCCTGCCAAGTTACTTGTATCACCACCTAAATTAGCCATACTTACAATTACCTAAAATTATAGCTACTTTAAAATTATGCTTTTCACACAAATTTTGTTTAACAAGTTTAAACTATCAAAACTATACAATTGAATAACAGACTATGAAAGCTAAGTATCAGGTCACGAATTTTCTGAAAAAAAAAGATTAAGTCTCCATTTGATTATGTACATCTACACAATTACTGGCAAATATAAGGTATAGCAATCAAGGACATGTACACCATTAGTGTACATGTACAGTAAATCAGCAGCACAACAAAATCTCAAGACTCAGGGCGGCACAGGAGTTGATATAACTCTACTGAAGGTTCAGCCAGGGTGGCGCAGCCTGGATCGTCTCAAGGCGAATACGCAAGAGAAAGATCTTGTTTGACCAAGAGTATAACTGCTAAAACAACTCTTGAGGGCATAACTGTGAAGGAGAAAAATTGGACATGCACCTCAGGCCGACGTTTCAAGCAAGGTACAGCAGGTGCGGAAGACAGGAAATGAAGAAAGTGCGGGCCAAGAACCACTATATATACTAAAAAAATTTGACAGGTATCAGATGCGACTCCATCTCATCCAAAACTTACAATAATATTGAAGGTGTTGGTGGAACAGGATACTAGTTTAATTTATTTTGATTCACCCACAGCGTAGCTTACGATTGAGAAATAACAGAATTCGATGAAAGAAATTTTTTTATTCCATTCAGATATCATTGATATGCACAATAGATTTTAAATTTTTAATGCTAACATCTTGAGACTAGTAGTCATGCTTTCAGGAATAATATCCGTTTATCTTGTAACTTAAAGTAGAGGTGCTTAGGAAAACGTTGCGATAATCTGGAAGCTCGCAGAATTAGTTACTTTCCGTCATGCCAGTCAGTTAGCCTTCCTGATTTCTGCGTTTCAAGCAGAAAAATTAAGGGTTACATGCGGAAGCAAACCCTTGAAATCAGGGACATGGCAACAGATTTCTACTTAGACTTAACTTGAGGACCAGCTTTGGCTGGAGCTTTTGTTACGGTCTTCAAATTTTCTCTAAAACACACACATACAACAGAATGGCATTCCAGAGTTTTTTGCCTGTGAGCCAGGGTCGTCTAAAACAATTCTATTTGCTTAAATAATACTCTTATGATAGACTTTCGATATTCTTCTTCCACTTTTCAGTCCCCCTCCGGTCTTTTACCTTCATTATTTCTCAATTATCAGTCGTCCATAGGTCTCCCAATTCTGACGCGATCAAGCATGTAGATTTTATCTCCCTTGAATGCCCCCCAAAAATTTTTCCCATTGACTTTTACTCAAGGCTCCATTGAAGAATTTGTTTAACCGACTTTTTATATTCCATTCAGCAGAATATTTTAAATTGAAGGCACTATTGCAAGAGTACTCAACGGAACTTCCACAGCGTTAAGAATCCGGATCAGACGTTCAGTGTCATTCAGAACCTGACAGTAAGAGGTTTAATGCGGTGTTCATATCACTACTACTTGTCATCTTGAAAATATAAGTTTTTTCGCTGCTATTGAGAATATATGCGTTCTGGGAGGTTATTAACTTTGTAAATTTAAGCGTAGGAGTGAAGTAAGTAAACCTGTTAATTATTAAAAATGTATTAGAATGTCCTGTTGTGGCCATTTAAGCTGTTTGCTAAAATATGGCTGTTAAACTTATGACACACACTGCCATGCTATAATATCTAATTTGTATTTACTATGAAGTACTCGTTTATTATGTTGAAGAAACATGCTTATTGAAGTTTGATGAACTGAACATTTACACAAACTGAATTTGATTTTGATGTTATATCTTAACTGACGACTGCTGATAACTATGTAGTATGTTATAATAACAATGATTTGATATCTTGCCAATTAAAAGTTGATAGCCATTGATGTTCATCTATGATTTATTGTACACTAAATTGTAAAGTATGTTGTGAATGCTGCTTGCCTGCTCCAATTAATTTGCCTTAAAATATTTTGTGGAATTTTTCTCAAAAGCATTTTTTATTTTCTTGTGATTTTATTTATTGAGAATGATAATATTTTTGTTAACTTTAGCCCATTTTTAGAACATCTATTTATTTTTGTGATTAACATATCTCAAACATTAAGTCTTGGGACCATTCTTGGCAAGCTCTGAACTTTTGAATTAATTAAGCATTAAGTATTAGTAGAATTTTAGCAAATTCTAATACTTTGTTGACCAGTAAAAAGGTAAAATAAAGAATATTTTATGACCCTGAGCAAAAGTAATGAAAACTCTGGGTTTTTACTGTGCTAGAGTTCTTAAGAGGGAAGTAAAGACTGGAACAAAAGCCTGAGCCAGAGCTGCCCCTCAAGTCTGTGTTGTGCTGCAGAGCTTGTGTGAGTGCATGTGTGTTAAGTCTGTGTGTTGTGGTGCAGAGCTTGTGTGAGTGAATGTGTGTTGTGGTGCAGAGTTTGTGTGAGCACATGTGTGTTGTGGTGCAGAGCTTGTGTGAGTACATGTGTGTTAAGTCTGTGTGTTGTGGTGCAGAGCTTGTGTGAGTGCATGTGTGTTAAGTCTGTGTGTTGTGGTGCAGAGCTTGTGTGAGTACATGTGTGTTAAGTCTGTGTGTTGTGGTGCAGAGCTTGTGTGAGTACATGTGTGTTAAGTCTGTGTGTTGTGGTGCAGAGCTTGTGTGAGTGCATGTGTGTTAAGTCTGTGTGTTGTGGTGCAGAGCTTGTGTGAGTACATGTGTGTTAAGTCTGTGTGTTGTGGTACAGAGTTTGTGTGAGTGCACATATGTTAAGGTCTGTTGTGTGAGGTAATTACCTCATAACTCCAGCAACCTCATCAGGAAGCTTGGTAGTTCATATTACAATTGTAGCTTGCTTTGTTGGTAGCATAAATCAACTTCATTTTGTACAACTCTGGCTAAATTTTGTTTTAAAATTGATTCATAAAAGGCTAGTACATAGCATTTGAGTTTGAAATTTTTTTATACATAAAGCTTAGCTAATAAGCTTTTCATAATTTTATGACTAATGTGCATGCTCTTTATGAAATTCATGTAATTAGGAATTATTATGAAAAAGGTTTTTAAATTGGTAAATTATGCTAAATTTCATCAGATAGTATTGATTAGTATTTTTTGTGCATGAAGGTATTTAAAATCAGAAAATAGAAGAAAAACTGTATAGGTTTTATATATTTTACCACAATATTGTAAACATTTGCAAACATAACAGGATTTTTCTATTGTTTGAAGTTATTTTTGATATTGTTTCAGGGGAGTTGATGATGGACATCAGTCTCTCAAAAATAGAAGAGGCTATAATCCAGTTCTATGAAAATCCAAATGGCAAAGGAGATGTTCACCACTGGCTCACCTCAATACAACACTCCACACATGCATGGACTTTTGCTTTCAGTTTACTGGACCCTTGTAAAGTAAGTAAAATCTGAATTTTTCATTTTTTTTATTTCCTGCAATTTACTAATGAGGTATTGCTGTAGATTTACTAGTCAGGAATTCATTAGTGATGTGTTCCTTCATATTTTCTTCTAAGGTAATCTTTAATGTCTCCTATTGATATAGATAGATATATATAGAGATTGGTATAGAAAAATATAGATAGATATAGATAGATATATATAGATAGATAGGGATAGAGTTATAGATATATAGATGGAAAGAAATAGATATATCTCAGTTTAAATTCTGTGCAAAATCAGACTCTACTTTGGAGATATTTCATCTAGTTGCTAGCATATTACCTTTCTTTCATCATCAAACTTACACCATTTGCTTGTTTTTAGATTTAAAGAAAGCATTTGATTCAGTGAAAAACAATGTGCCATAAACATAGAATATAATGTAGAAACAAGGAAACCTTTAGTCCAAACAAATCTGGTTTATAATTTATTCATATTATACATATTTCATACTATCCTCTTATGACTTAGTAATTGTATGGAACTGATGAAACATTTTATCTCCATTTCCTATTTCTTTCAGAACAATGAAGTTCAATTTTTTGGTGGCAACACTGTGTACATCAAAGTGTCGAGGTACTGGCATGAGCTGCCAAAAGAAGAATATGAGGGTCTTAAGAGAAAACTGCTCGAGATGATAGCCAAGTTTGCAGACAATAAACCCATAGTGGGGCGTCTTCTGAAAGCGGTGAGTTTAGCCTTTCTTTAACTTGTTCTCTTCTCAATTGTAGTTGGAAATGTGGTCATTAGATTGCATTACCTGATGTGACCAGACACAGGAAGGTAAATCATTGATTAACACACCAGAAAAATTAAGGTTGTTGACTGGAAGCCTTTCTATTTTGCATTTTTCACTCTGGTGTGAAAAAAGTTCATCATTCAGAGAAAATTGTTATGTTATGATTTTGTGTATTTCTTTTCTAAAGTACATTGATTATTGTGTAAATTTGTTAAGAGGAAATATACAAAGATCTCTTATTGTAGAAATCTAAACAAGAATATTGAATTCTATCAATTTATAACTGTTTAATTTTCCCAAAGATGTCAGCATTTGTATTAAACACCCTGGAGAAGGATTGGCCGACTGCTCTTGAGGACCTTGTGTCAACGTTTAACCCTGATGCTGTAACAGGGCTACCTCCCGGCACTGCTCTTGACCTCCTCTTCTCTCTGCTCATGATCATACCTGATGAGGTGTGTTCCCAATGCTTTGTCTGTCCTACAAAAATCCATGTTCTGTGCACCTATGAGTACCACTCTTATTTTAGGCTTTGCTTCATGATTCCTAGCTGATCTAATAGAGTATAAATTTGCTACTCTTTCTTGGGGACTTACTCCAACATAAGAGTCTTGCTCATAAGGTGGTATTAGTATGTGCCTGTGTTACTGAAGGAAAGGTGAGTTATCCAATCATGTTTGGATACTGATGGGTATAGGCTACAATGTGTTATATGTTAGCATTATTTAACATGACGCTAATCTACCACAAGTTGTGTAATTATTGCATACCAATTGATGACTGTGAGTATGAATGTTACTCTTCTTCCTGCCATCTCGTGTTGCTCCTGGTGCCTGTGCATGATTAATGTTTGATGGTGTAGATCATGTGTATCAATCGAAGAATGGCCCACTCATCTTGTTCCTGTTGCCATATTCTATGATATTCTAATGCAGTAATTTTGGTTACTAGTATATAAATTTCTGATGTCTTCAACAGCTGGAGAATTGCCATGAAACCATGGGAATATCAAGAGCAACAAAAAATATCATAAGGTCCAAGTTAAATCAGAGCTCCAAAGGAGGTGAGATTATATATGAATTCATTACTTTTAGAAGAAATTAGTTTTAAAATTCTTTTTTATGTTTTTTGGTTGAAAGAGCTTTGTGTAGGAACTAAAGTGAAGGACTGGGAGAACAATCTGAGATACATATTTTAGGGTTTTGAATTTTTGGATGCAAAACCAAGAACTTCAAATATGGATATTTATTTTTTTTTGTCATTTTTTTAAAATGTAACTTTGTTATTTACACACACCAATACATGCACTGAAATGAAGTGCAATCAGAATTCTCTGTTCACTTGAAAATATATTATATGTAGGTAGGTGTATTTGTTGGTGTTCCTTACAACTTTCCTTGAGAGTCATACAAACTTCAGTTTTGCAAAATTAGTGGTTGTCCTGTTTTGTGGCTGTAGGATACTGACAGTAGGGTGCATTAGTATGCTGGTAGGTGCTGTGGGTTTCTATGTTAGTGCTTGTGATATGTTAGCAACATGGTGAATAAGTATGAAGGTAGTTACTGTTAGTTTCTAGGGTAATGCTTGTAGACCCAGCAAAGCCTGTTTAAGCCTTGCATCAATTATGTGTGAAGTGAATGTTTATCAATCAACATATGATAGTTAAAACTATATATTGAAGATGACTACTTGCAGAGTAATGATAGTGAAAGTTCTTTTTAACTTCAATGTGTGTTGG
Organism: Trinorchestia longiramus; assembly: GCA_006783055.1. Classification (NCBI taxonomy): domain Eukaryota; kingdom Metazoa; phylum Arthropoda; class Malacostraca; order Amphipoda; family Talitridae; genus Trinorchestia; species Trinorchestia longiramus. The sequence continues at coordinate 44,330 of VCRD01001775.1, forward strand.
CTGTATGTAGCAGCATTCCATACAAGTTTGGGGCTCAGTTAGACTAGTTACTTATATTGAATTGTTGTTTCATAAGTTCTCTACATTTTTGTTCTTGTACTCTCAAAGTCTTCTCATTGGCCAGGCAGTTAAAGAAGCCTTCATGAAGCTCAATTGTCTCCTAGTATGTATTAGTTGTAAGCTCTCTGTTTGGGAGGCTGAGTTTTCTCTGAACTCCAAGGTTATTGGTGTGAAGTAGTGGTGTGTAGTGCTGCTATTACAAACTGCAACATGATATCAGCCATGAGACAGTAATGCTTATTTTTTCTGAGGTGCACTTTCCATTTTTTTCTGTCGGTCTACAAGGAAAGCTTAAGTATGCATCCGTTTGCTCTATATTTAAGTATCAAATTCACAGTGTACATCCAACACTTCATACTTGGAGAGAATTTTCTTTAAAAAAATGGATGCAAAGCACTTTGTGTATCCTTTAGAATACTGACCCAACCTAATATCAGGCTGTAAGCTAATAAATTTTTTCATTATAGTAAGTTAATAACATTTATGGACTTAGAATTCATTTAGGTTTGTAATCTAAATGAGCTTATTGTTTTTGTTCATTTATTCATTACTATTTATGATTCATAAATGTTTGATTTACAATGGTTTTTCATTTCATTTAGGTTAGTTATCCAGTAAGATTTATTATTGATTAAAATATTCCATTCATTAATTTTGCATTCAATAAAGTTTTTTACTTATTAAAATTCATCCTCTCTGAATTCATCATTCTGGTAAAAATTAATAAAATATTGATCTTTATCATTTATGAAAGATTTTTGGTCATTATGATAGTTATTCAGATGTTTGCCATCTTTCAAAGTTTGCTGTGGTTTCTGACATTTCAGATTGAAATGAATTAAATTTATCATCAAATGAAGGCTCAGTTGACTTTTAAATAAAGCTTCATTCAGTTGTGTATCAACTGACAGTGAACCATCATTGTCAGTTGTACAGGCATTTATGTTTAGTCAACATTATGATCCAGCTGTCTTTATTCTACATTTTTTAACCTTGAGACTGTGCACTCAAAATATTGTAGGATTGTTAACCAGTGAGTGATGGTTACAAAAAAATTGTAAGTTGTGGTTGAAATACAAAATGTTGAAAAATTTGTGTTTGTGCAGTGCTCACACTAATGAGGCAAGTTGTGGAGGCTGGCCAAGTGAGCAACCTGACAAAAGAGGTTGTCATCAAAGCCCTGGACTCGTGGCTGCGCTTGCCTTTGCCTCTCAGTGATACCAAAGATCTTCTTATTACCTTAATACCCTACAGCAATTATGGTCTCCTGTGTGAGGTGAGCTATCTGTCTGCCTGTGTCTTAGTCTTGCCTTGTTTCAGCAGACATAAAAGCAATTAATATGAGAGGGAATGAATATGCTATGCAAATTAACATAATTGTGAAATGTATCATTTTGTGCCCTGTTAAAATATAAGAATAGGTAAAATTGACTTAAAAATAGATAAAATACACTGCTCAGTTTTACCTGTAGTACTATCAGAACCTGAATATTTTTCATGAATATATACAGAACTCCTATTCTGTATCTTAACTATTGATAACATCACCATACCAATATGGCATATTTGATAGTAATCCGGCGCCTCTGATAACTAAAATACAATGCTTATAATGTGTGTATACAAGTTCTGATTTAGTTAAATAATTTTTTTTTCAGTGATGCATTGAAAGAAATGGAATGGATGCACACAGATACATTATGTATTGTATAAGAAGATATATGAAATTGTTTTTTTGTCACTTGTCTTGCTAAGTATTATTTGTGAACTCTTTTGTTGCCTAAGACAAACTGTAGTTTAACTTATTCTCCCCAGAGAATGACCATGTTATCATGTTCACACTATAGCCTGACTGTATTAATATGTTTACCATATAGCCTGACTGTATTAATATGTTTACCATATAGCCTGACTGTGTTAACATGTTTACCATATAGCCTGACTGTGTTAACATGTTTACCATATAGCCTGACTGTGTTAACATGTTCACTCTATAGCCTGATCAAGACTTGGCAACTGTACTTGTGTGCTAAACTTAGATTTAGCTACTGTACCTGTGTTTTAGCTATTCAAATATACTGTGAATCTGACCAACTATACATTAACAGTATTTTTTAGTCACTTCCTGTGGCAGATGCTCCAAAAGCTTTAAAGCTATTTTTATCTCTCCACTTTTTTTATCATTGCTCTTCTCCATAGGCTCATTTTCCATGTTTTCCACCTTGTCATATTTCCTTACTAGATACCGTTTCCTTGTAGTATAATATTGATAGTGTTATTTGATTTATGTAGAATATTATACCACACAATAATGTCAGTATTATATTCCCTAATTCATTATACAAGAAACATAGCAAAATGACTCAATACAGCCTGATTCACCTAAAGCTCATTCCTTGCTGTAGTACTACAACCTTCTTCTACTCGCAATACTATGTGCACCTTCTAATGGCATTTAAATCTTTCACTTGCAATGTTCTGCATTCGGCAATAGCTTATAAACTTTTCAGAGAGCCTCTTCATTTGTTGTTTGTGTGTGAGCGAAGTATGTAGGTGACAATGGAATGCCACATTGCAGAGTGTGGTGGAGTGCCTGCGCACAGCTCTCACGGAGTATGACAGCAGGACACCACACACCACCATGCAGTTCATTGTTCAGCTGCTACAGCTCACGTCTGTGCTTGATGAAGCTCTGAATGCTGAAGACGAAGTAAGTCACGCGTCTCACTAGCTATAAAATCCAACTTTCACTTACACATCCAATTGATGTTTCACAGAGTCATGAGCAGAAAGTAAATTTTTGATACAACTGTTGTGGTTTCTTACTTCCTTTGTTGCAGTATGTAAAGTAAACTATTTTTTGTAGAGTGAACTAATATGCGTGATTGAGTTACAGACCTACAACTGTCATCAAATTTGAAATTGGGTTAAATATGTTAAATTAATGTGGAAAGCTTTGAAATGAATTTCTCTGAGAGTGAATTAAAAGATAATTGTCCTTCAGTGCAAGGTGGGGCCTGAAGGCTACTCAGGGGATGTATGAGAATTGATTGTTAGAATTGCTCATGTTGATTGTTGGCTAAGGGCACAAATTTTTGATATCACGCTTTAGTTTCATTCCCGTGCAAGTATTTTTGAAGTACTCTGTTACTAACTATTTCCTCTGGTCAGAAACAGTTGGTGCACAGTGATGAAAACATTCTGGTATTATGTTTCAGAAAGCATTACAGAAATTAGTTCTTTATGTTTGTTTCTTTTTCTTTTTGGAAGTATGATGTCTAACGTTGATATTATAATTGAATGAAATATATTTTTGGACTTAATTCCCTCTACCCCAACTGTTTCCAACCAACGTCAAAACAATTGTTTGCACCAATTTTTTGACTCTGGGGAGTAAGTTGCAAACGTGTAAAATTTGTTTTTGAAGTTTCTGCTCATAGTTTGGAAAACAAATGTGAATTTATACAAAACTGTGAATTTTGGTCTCCTAATCTTGATCGCACAAACATATTTTTTTAAAGGGATTAACTTGACATGAACTGTGTGGTCGTAGTTCCGATTTCATGCTTATATTTTTTCCTTGACGTATTTTACTCTATAATGCATTGTTTTTCTATTTAATTTAAAATATTTTACTTGTATATTTGATTTGAATACTTTTCTTATATATGATTTAAAGTGTGTTGATCCTATATTTTAACATAGAATCTCTTATTCTTGAGTTTGAAATGAAATGTTTTGTTCGTACATGTTTGAGTGTGATTTAAAATGCCTTGTTTATTTGTGTTGAGCAGAACACGGCAAGCCTAGTGTACAGTTTGTTCACGTCAATAGTGGAGAACCATTCACGACTGCTGCTCAAAGTTGCTCTTGAAAACCAGGGCGAGCAGCGGTCTGCTGTACTTCAGGTTTGTTCTGTAGCAGCATAGGGTCCTTGCCTAAAATTAAATATTCACTGTTAATGATAAATTGTGTGTATGATTACATGTATGTAGTGTATCTGAATAATTTTTTTGTTTATGATAAAGCTTGTACATTTATTATAAATTTTTTGTCATGTGATAAAATTCATAATGATTATATCATGTGTTTATTATAAAATCTTCTGTTTTGGATAAAATCTTGCGTATTTCTGATGATACGTTGTGTTTGCAGCTGGTATCCCTGCTGGTGCAGTGCAGCGGCACACCTGGACAGTATCCCACCCATGAAACCCTTTCAAATATTCCCTTCAGTGTCTGGTACACCATACAGGTAACTAGTCTACAGTGTCTGGTACACCATACAGGTAACTTGTCTACAGTGTCTGGTACACCATACAGGTAACTAGTCTACAGTGTCTGGTACACCATACAGGTAACTAGTCTACAGTGTCTGGTATGCCATACAGGTAACTAGTCTACAGTGTCTGGTATGCCATACAGGTAACTCGTCTACAGTGTCTGGTACACCATACAGGTAACTTGTATACAGTGTCCGGTACACCATACAGGTAACTTGTCTACAGTGTCTGGTACGCCATACAGGTAACTTGTCTACAGTGTCTGGTACACCATACAGGTAACTTGTCTACAGTGTCTGGTACACCATACAGGTAACTTGTTTACAGTGTCTGGTACACCATACAGGTAACTTGTCTGCAGTGTCCGGTACACCATACAGGTAACTTGTCTACAGTGTCTGGTACACCATACAGGTAACTTGTCTACAGTGTCTGGTACGCCATGGAGGTAACATATTTCCATTTGAAATAATTACCCAAATGATGTAAAGTGCAAATGAATCAGTGCCTGTTTCTTGTTTGGTTATGTGTTTCTGAAACTACTGCTTATCATTGGCTCTGTGTCTGAGTATTTAAAATCTAGATCTATACATATTTTTAACAGTGGATCCTTTTTTTGATCTTCGATATCCATGTCTATAATCAAGTGTTGGGAAATGTAGAATTGTTCCCAAGTATTTCTTTTTCCCCCTAAGAGAATTTTTCTTTTTCCTCGTGATTCCCTCCCTTCTCATTATTCCTTTTCCCCCTTGAGAGAATTTCTCTTTTTCTTCGTGATTTCCTCCTTTCTCATTATTCTTTTTTTCAAGGGAACTGCACATTTTTTATGGAAACTCCCCTTCTTTTTCATGGAAACTCCCCTTCTTTTTCATGGAAACTCCCCTTCTTTTTCATGGAAATTCCCCTTCTTTTCCATGGGAGCTGTAGAATAGACATGACTAACCACTGTCCCTGCCATCAGGACGACTTGATGTCCTTCGAAGGATATGAGAGGATGCAGCTGATGGCCCTCTTCTCGCCTGTGTACCTGCAGCTGGTGGACACGTTCCTGCACAAGAGCCTCTTGCCACCTGACGAGGCTCTCACTGCTGAGGAAAAGGAGCTCTTCCGCTGCTACAGGCAGGATATCTGTGACAGCTACGTGAGTCTCTGCACAGTTCTTCTCTCTTTTGGTTCAGTGTGGGTTTCATAATTCCATTACCTTGTGACATTATGGGATTCATAATTCCTTTACCTTGTTACATTGTGGGTTTCATAATTCCATTACCTTGTTACATTGTGGGCTTCATAATTCCTTTACCTTGTTACATTGTGGGCTTCATAATTCCTTTACCTTGTTGCATTATGGGCTTCGTAATTTCATTACCTTGTTACATTGTGGGCTTCATAATTCCTTTACCTTGTTACATTGTGGGCTTCATAATTCCTTTACCTTGTTGCATTATGGGCTTCGTAATTTCATTACCTTGTTATATTGTGGGCTTCATAATTCCTTTAACTTGTTACATTATGGGATTCATAATTTCCTTAACTTGTTACATTGCAAATATCACGTTTCTTTACCTTATATTAACAGCACAATACTTTAGTTTTCTTCATTGAGAGAGGTAATGTTTTTTTGCCTTCACACAATAAAGAGCTCATAACTAATAACGTTTGCAGTTTTGTGTACTTCTTTAGATCCTTACTCAGAACATTTGACTGGTTGGATGGAGAATTTATAATACCTCAAAATAACTCGAACCATAAGTAATTTCAGATACCTGTATTTTACTTCTACCTGATGTCACTGAAAAGCTCATGTGAAGAGAATTACCATTTGACTTTTTATAATCCATGTCAGTTGAGCAGTTCATGTGCTTTGTTTGAACACCCATGTCAGTTTAAATGTTCATGTCAGTACACTCCTGTGGCGAGTTTGCTGGTATCTTCATGGATGCTTGTGTTCTTCCAGATGTACACATATTTTATTTTGAAGTCGGCAATGCTGGAAAAGATGGAGCGTCACTTGGAGCACTGTATTGAGCGGATACGCAGGGACTACCGCGACTGGAGGCCTCTGGAGTCACTACTCCATGCATACGCCTCCATCGCAGAGACAGTCGCTGAGTCTGACACGGATCATGTGCCTCGCTTCGTGCAGTGTATTCCTCTTATTCCCTTCGGAGACAACGTGCATCTCATCACAGTAGCGCTATCGACGCTAGGGGCGTATGCAGACTGGCTCAACTACCACCAGGAGTATTTAGAATATGTTATCCCGTTAATGATCGCGGCGCTTGACAATGAGCTATTAGTCGGATCTGCATCACAGGCACTGCGTGACTTGACGCTCGAGTGTCCAGTCACCATTGCTCCTTTTGCATCTCCCATACTAAACGCGTGTCAAAAAGCCCTCGTGCAGTTTCCGGCTTCTGACAGTGCTGTCAAAGAGAGAATCATCACCATCATCGCGAGAGTCCTGAGTGTGGGGCTCGACCAAGACGTCGTCATGAAGCATCTCAATCAAACCCTAACTCCCATCATCTCTGAGGTGGACGCCATCAAGTCAGCTGCCAAGACCACAGGGAGGCACAGCAAGGAACAGCGACACCATCTCGTCCATTTGGTGAAGTTGTTATCGTGTCTGGCACGGCACCTCAACTCCAACCCTACTGGTTATTCAGATTCAGGTGAGACGTCAGTTGATGGATCTTCATCTCTCCCCACTGCTGCTGGTGGGGATGCCTTAGTACCTGGGTCTGGTGAAACAACTCGAAGTCAACCAAGCCAAGCGACTGAGCAGCCGCTCCTGCTTGTCTTACGACTCGTGCTGCCGATATTACTGGAGATCATTGACATAGAGCTACACGCTGATATCATCGAGGTGGTGTGTAAGCTTCTCAAAAATAGCTTAAGCACACTTACTTCTGATGTGGAGCCTCTCATCCCTCTCTTGCTCGTGATGGTGCCCAAGCTGTACTGCACCACCCTGCACCCTGCTGCTCTTGACGTCATTAAATTACTTTCAGTGCTCTTTGGGTGTCCGTCAAATGCGCACGTGTCTCAAATGCAAGGCATGGTGGAGGGAGCCCTCCAGTGTTCTCTGGAGAGGCTAAAACCCGACCTCTGGCGCCACACAGACATCGTCAAATCTCTCCTCACGTTTGCTACAAACCTTATTAAAAAACAGAGCCACATGATACACCCCAACCACGTTCCTGCCCTCTTCTCACTAGGCATTCAAGCCCTAAATCTGCCTGAGGAATACACCGTACACGCTGCTGCGGTGTACATCAATAAGTTTATCCAGATCAGCCGTGAGTCTAAGGTGGCACACCACGAAAGCATTGTGTGGGAGCACCTTGAACTGCTGCTGCGTACTGTCATGAACTGTGCCTGCCATCCACACCGCCAGAACTTTTCGCTGCTATGTGATCTGCTGCGCATGCTGTGCAAGTTTTACGCTGGTCCGCAAATGCTTGAGGCCTTCCGGAAGATAGAGGCCGACGACAACTTCTTGCCTCTGCGGCTCACTAGAAGAGATAAGCACAAGTTCACAACCGGCGTCATGGGGGCGAGTGGTATCAAGGATACCATGGCAGCAGTCACGGACTTGGCCCTTGCCAGCAGGGGGGTCGCATGTACAGAGTTTGGAGCGACATTTCCCTCGTTGCCGGGGACCCCTTACGTCGACCCCTGTGCCATTCCTCCTCAGCTTGCCGGAGCCTCCACCTCATAATCATCATTATTATGGTGCATGAGTTGATGTGATCTCACGCTGTGGGGGTCCTCGGCTATTGAGAGATCCATGCTGCACTCGATCACATAGTGAAATTATACCTCGTATTTACGGGTGTCTGGTTAAATTAATCTTAGTTCAAACTATCATCTCATATTAAGAGATATAAAGATTAGGACAGAATGTTTGGCGAGCCATGACTGTGGCAGAAACTTCAGGTACTTATTCTCTTAGTACACATGTTGACAGGAACTTATTTCTTAAACTTGTCCTGCACTCGTGATCACTTAGTAGCTTCAGTGATGCTCTGCTAGACGACCTGCAACCTGATGCTGAATTTTCTTTACTTTTACTACGGAAGAAAATCTGAATGTTTTGTTGCTGTGGACTGAAGGTACGAAACGGATGGACTTGTGTATGAGTTGTGGCATCTTCAGTGCGATGTAGTCTGAGCCACTGAGCCCTAGTAAGCTTAAATTACTACTTCTACTACTGTTACTACTTCTACCTTGGTTTTTCTACTTTGACTAATGCTTCTGTTACTTTACTACTAATACTAGTGGAGTGATGGTTGTTGAGTTTGTTTTCTGGCTGCTGGAAGTTTGTTCTGTTGCTCTTCGTATTTTGGCAACTTTCTTTTAATTAATATATTACCATTATTAATGTTGCCTGTTTGAATGACTCGTCTCTATTTATTTTCTCCACTTTTTTGTCGTCTTAACAATTTGAATTCTTTTCTGTGCTGACATCTACATTTTGCAGTGTATTTCATGTTGGCAATTCATTATTTTCTGTCACTAAAATTTACGTCCAGCAAGAACCTGCTAACTTAAGCTATGAGAGAGTAATTTTTCTCAATGACACTTTACACCAGTGTTTCAAGTGAATGTTGTATTGGATTTGAGGAGCTAGACTGCTATAGGTGTCTCACTTTAAATCGTCCAGAAATTGTAGATTATCTCTCTTTGCCTTGCTCTCATTTTAGGATGCTGAACTCATTTAAGGTGAAATCACAGTAGAATGATTTTTATTTAAACAACGGACGTTTATTTTTGGATGTATATAAAAATATACAAGACGTATATTGTTTGGTGAAACACCGGACGTTTAAAGCTACACTATCGAGCGAGATACAAACAGGACCAACCTTCACTTCAACTAGTAACCACCGTCACGACCCTGTGACACCGGACATGCTAGCTTAGCCCTAATTATCTCAATGAAGTTAGGCCTTGTAATGATGCATTCAAAGACCTCTCTTGAGCGAGCTCGATGTCTCATCTCGGCTCACTGTGTCCAAGCCCATCTCTGGTTCCTATATTCTGTTCTCTTCATTTGTCCAGTGCTATGTGTTGTATTCTGTTCTCTTCATTTGTCCAGTGCTATGTGTTGTATTCTGTTCTCTTCATTTGTCCAGTGCTATGTGTTGTATTCTGTTCTCTTCATTTGTCCAGTGCTATGTGTTGTATTCTGTTCTCTTCATTTGCCCAGTGCTATGTGATGTATTCTGTTCTCTTCATTTGTCCAGTGCTATGTGTTGTATTCTGTTCTCTTCATTTGTCCAGTGCTATGTGTTGTATTCTGTTCTCTTCATTTGTCCAGTGCTATGTGATGTATTCTGTTCTCTTCATTTGTCCAGTGCTATGTGTTGTATTCTGTTCTCTTCATTTGTCCAGTGCTATGTGTTGTATTCTGTTCTCTTCATTTGTCCAGTGCTATGTGTTGTATTCTGTTCTCTTCATTTGTCCAGTGCTATGTGATATATTCTGTTCTCTTCATTTGTCCAGTGCTATGTGTTGTATTCTGTTCTCTTCATTTGTCCAGTGCTATGTGATGTATTCTGTTCTCTTCATTTGTCCAGTGCTATGTGTTGTATTCTGTTCTCTTCATTTGTCCAGTGCTATGTGATGTATTCTGTTCTCTTCATTTGTCCAGTGCTATGTGTTGTATTCTGTTCTCTTCATTTGTCCAGTGCTATGTGTTGTATTCTGTTCTCTTCATTTGTCCAGTGCTATGTGATGTATTCTGTTCTCTTCATTTGTCCAGTGCTATGTGATGTATTCTGTTATCATTTTGGATCTTTGTTGTCAAAAGGATACTGTCGAACAGGATGGTTCTGGGTTCATCAGTTCACTAGTAATTTATGTAATTAATTATTACCAGAGCTTTCATAAAAATATTCTTCATATTCTAATTCCCAGTCTTGGCTTCACGCCAGCTTCCATTTTGTATCAACTATTTGAATTCAATTCCTGGCTTAAAACTGCCATTGGAACTCGACTTTTTTAATGGTAGATTTTTAAATTAACTTCTCGATATTCGAAATGAACTTTCGGGGAGTAATTGTATTAGAAATTAAATCAATGATTAATCCCGGATACGTTTCTTAGATCTACTTGGAGGTTTGTAATTTATTCTCTATGAACATTGACTTTGTTTTGCGGTTTTCATTCAATGTCCATTCTAAAACAAACTAAATTCTAGTTTAATTGAGTTCGCTAGCCTTATAGTCTAATTAAATATGATGGCAAAGCACCAAGAATTATCCCTGGCAAGGTTAACTTCTATTTAATATTATGCATTTCGTAATAATAGGTTTTAATTTCAGATGACATGAAATACGAAATATTTTTATTTGCTTAAATTTAACTTTAAAATAATTCATGGTTTGCGTTGTCGATATGTGAGTACATATTGTTGCTCTTTTCGTTCTTGAAATGAACACCCGAAGACCAATCGATTGATGGTATTTTTTCTTGTTTTAAATGTGTCGTTTCTGTGACGTTGATTTTATTGTATTTGCTGGGCGTGTCTAGACATTGTTTTTGTCTACTTTACCTTGTTCTCTCCTCATCTTTTTATATCTACTCTAAAATTTACTAAGATTTGTGTATGTGTTCACTAAATGTACTCTCATTCATATTATTTTCGCAAAACGCGTTCGCTGCCTACTACGAGGCTTTTCGTAGTAGCCAATACGTAAAATTTAGCTATAACGCGTTCATAACGTTAATTCTATGTGCCAACTCATTATAAATGCGCCACATAAGAAAAGAACTACTACGAGATAACTCGCACCTGACAAAATTCTACACATTGCAGTTACGAGATAACTCACACCTGACAAAATTCTACACATTGCACTTACGAGATAACTCACACCTGACAAAATTCTACACATTGCACTTACGAGATAACTCACACCTGACAAAATTCTACACATTACAGTTACGAGATAACTCACACCTGACAAGATTCTACACGTTACAGTTACGAGATAACTCACACCTGACAAAATTCTACACATTACAGTTACGAGATAACTCACACCTGACAAAATTCTACACATTACAGTTACGAGATAACTCACACCTGACAAAATTCTACACATTACAGTTACGAGATAAGTCTGAGTTGACAGCTGCTGCGTGTGCACAAGCCTGTCTCATGACCATCACCTTCAGATACACAATTCCACGATGAGCAATTTTCTGTTTCTTTGTGTAAAAGTTTTATGTTAATGTTTTGAAGAAACTACTGCTTCTTTGGTATCCTGAGTACAAACTTTGGGATTTTTATTTTCTGTGCCTATTTGGCTGGAAAAATATTTTCGTTATCGATGTTCCTTTAGTTGTGCTCACGAGCCTCTCCCTCTTTTTCTGCTTGTAGGAATGCAGATTTCATAATTTGTACGCGGTCACATTCTACCGAACGAAAATTTACAATTCATGTGGTTACATCTATTGCTAAGGATAATTTTTAAATTTTCCGTGTCCTATGGACCTACTCATCTTTTAGCCTACAAATTTGGAGCGGTTGTTGTCAAACTTATTTGGAATTCAACTTCAGTCTTGTATACGTTCAATTTAATTTTATTCTTTTTTTAGGTTGACTATTTCCTGCTTTGACCCAATCGCTTCTATTATTATTTTCTTCTCACTTCATTTTTTTCTACGTGATCTTTATTTCTGACGTTACGACTCGATTTGCTCTAATTCATCAGGATAATAATAATATTAATAGTGGATAAATGTTTCAGAATGATCATTTAACGAGCTACTATTATACTTTCTGGACGAATGATTGACAAGAGGTGACATTGTCTGAAAATAAGGGATATTGGACGAGGAAAATAAAACATAGCACATACTTAGGTCTCAGCAACCTAAGTAGAATGACTCGGAGGTAGCTCTGCAAGTTTCAGGATTTTTGTGGTAAATCTTATAGATTTATGCAGCAGACTGATCATGTTCCGACAAACTGGTCAGTCCGGTGTGATGACGTGTGCCTGACAACAATTTGAACGATAAAACGTCAGTTACTTTATTTGTACAGTTATTCCGGTGCGTGCGCGCGGCTACGCCTAGAATTGTCATGCCAATAGACCTGGCAGGTGTGCATGTGCATGCACGGTCGCTCACGGTTCCTTAGTATAGCAGTACGTAGCTGTGTGCCTCTCAGTGTTGCTGGAGAGGACATTGAACTTAACATCTTAGCTGTAGACGTAAACACCTTTTCTGTCGCTGTTGTCATGTTCCTTGTGATTAGTTGGCTACTGTGGTTCTCATATTCTGTATAATGTTCCTTATTTATTGCGACATTTTCTTAGTAAATGATTGACACGGTGTTTGAGCGAATGTCGTTCTGGTCTTCTACATAATGTTCCTTTTGTTTTGTGACAATTTGTTCATTATTCATGGGCGCAGTGATGTCCAGTATTAATGGCAGGTTAGTCACACCAGTACCTGATCCGTGACAGTTTAGTCACACCGGTAAAGAGCTTGCAGCTTTAACGATTAGTATGGGAAAGAGGATTTTTTTTTGTCAGTGGATGTTTGGTATTTTGCAATCATTGTTGTTTTTTCGCGTCCATGCTATCAAACTGCTTGTTACCATCATATAATAATAAGAAAATATCAAGATCTGTTGTATATTTTTTATGTTATTAGAAGCTTGCACGCATATGGAACACAAAAAAAACATCGGTATGCGTTTTCTAATGTTCCGCAGCCTACCTCCTTCAAACATGAACATTTTGTTCAGCGTTAGCCTTCAATTTTATTTCTTGTTTTAATTGTATTGGTTAGGTGTCTTCTGCATCCTTTTCAAGTGTACTTGTTTGCCATCTCCCTGGAGGAAGCACAAGCTTTTATTTCATTTCTCATCACAATATAATGGTAAGTAGTCTGCTATCTCATATAATCTTTGAGTTCGGTTCGCTGGATGCAGCACATGAGGGTATCAATAACGAGGTTTTGCCGTTATAATTTCGAGCCAGTCATTACTTGTAGTTCCTGTACATTTGTGCCTCTTGCTGAGGTTTTTAAGCTAAGTGTGGACCACTTTTTATAGCTCGTGCACTTTGTATCTCATACTTGTAAGCACCTATGATTTTTTTTGTGGTTTCCATTTCATTTCCTTGGTATGGCATCACTTTGTTTAACATTCCTTTACGGTCGTGTTTTAAATTCTACATTTCATGTTGCTTCAGGCATCGTGTTGTTTTGTAAACGTTTCCCTTGATGTTACACCTCTCAATTCGAGTACAGTTTCCATCATCGATCCTAATTAGACTTCAGTGATCTTTTTCAATCGTGCTAAATTTTCTGACTTAATTTCCTCTTTTTTCCCGCAAATCCCATCATAGTTTATACTGTTTCCGGCCTGTGCCCCTTGTACTTTAACTTATACCGTCATGTATTCATAAGGATACATTTTTTGTCAATGTTTACGTGGTTGTATGATACTGATGACGTTAGAGTATCATCCCTTTAGATGGTGAAGCTCAGCGAAGAGTTTTCATGTGAAATCTTTATTGTCGCTCATCGAGCAGATAAAGCCCTCGGAAATCTACAATAACCTGACAACGTGTCTGTGAAACTCGTTTAGCTCTTGAATGTCAGTGAACTAAATTTTCCCGTAGAGATTCCTTGCATTATTTAGTAGAATTGTTTTCAACTGGCCAGTCTCTGCTGTTGAGTGATAAAGTTACATTTTTTTTATCTTAACCACCAACAATTCAAGTTCTCGAAACTTTGTCAAAGGAGTGCATTTTTCTTCGCGTATGTTTGTTAAAAAATGAAATGTCTTCTGTTGTATTGACTAACGTGTGAACAGGCCGCAATACATGCATCCAAAGCGTTCCATTTCACGAAGCTTCAGTCCCGCCATGTACTACTGCATCATTTTGTTGAAACTGATGCATGTTTTTCAAGGTTCCACCTGCTTCTTTGAACCCTAAAACCACCAACAAATGAGCATAACATCGTAGACAATGTCATACCTGGCCACTTTTTATTATTCAAACATTTCTTTAGATACAAAGTTTGTTGTTACTGGGATTATTCACGTGTTTGTAATGAATGAGGTTAATCTAAACAATTTTAAACAAAATGAATGTTTGCTGTTTAGTTTAGGGGTCTGGGAGGCCTGGTGTTCTCACTGGGGTCAAGACCTAGTGTTCAGTTCCGTGCTTGTGTGTGTGTGTGTAGCTTTGTTATTATTGTGTGAGTTCATGTTCCGCTGTGTGTTCTTCCCACAACGTTTTGTTTGTTATCACGAGGTTTCTTCGTTTTGATCTCAAGAGCTAATTTAATATTAATGAACACTTATTATTTTCATGAAGTTTGTATCTGCATTTTTCGAACTGGTTAAAGAAGTTCCTAAGACGGGCTTCGTACTTAAAGTAATATTAGCGTTTTAATTTTTGGAGCGTGCATGGTATAAATGTATTCACGACGTATCTATCATTTTTAACAATAGTTTGCCGTGTTCAATTTGTAGATAAGTCGCTTATTTTGTCGAATTGTTCTTGTAGTTCGTTTGCTGGAAAGTCAAGGCCAGCTGGACACGCTAGTAAAGCTTTCCATCGTCTCCTTACCGTGGGGACTAAGCGCTCTCTACGGGTATTATTAGCAGGAGTAGAGTGTGTAACGTCGCTCTTTAAAACGTATTAGGAATTTATCGTTGGATCTCACAATATATTCATACTGTGCGGTATAAATTCATGTAAATATCATTTCTGAAGCCTCCATGTTTGGTCATGAGAGAAAACATGATAAAGTTCACAATTAAAGTATACTACTGAAACACTGAAGCCCATGCGTACCACCGACCCTCATTCAATTCTTAATTAGGCGTCAGTTTTCTGTTTTCATTCCGCTGACAAATTGGGGCTACGTGATGTTCATGAGATTATTTGCCATATTCTTATATTTGCTACTCGTTTGTCCATTCGCGTTTGCCCTATTGTTTTTGTCAATTTATTCTTCAATTTTAACCCTGGGTCCCTTAGTGAAGACGGCCTCTGATCATTATATCTTGGAAAAAATAGAATTCCTTAGCTTCGTTCGTGGGTATGCTGATATTGTCTGTTTTCGTCAGTATACTTGAAGAACTGAAGTTCCCTAGTTGTATGCTGAACTGCCCACCAAACCCAAGAGTCTGTTGTGGGTCACGGAATCGAAGTGTCTTGTGAGTTTAATTAAGTAGCCCGTTTTTTTAGTTGTGATATAATTGTTTTTCACGTGAGGTTGGTCAAAGTATTTCTTTCTTACGCGAATGTCTTTGTTTAAATTTCTTCTCACCTGACCTTTTAGTTTGTAGTAGGTGCGTGAGGGACATCTTGCAGCACTTGTGCTGTGTCAATCTTGATACTAACACTTGTCTTCATTGAGCTTTTTGAATGAAGTTGTTTCTCCATTTTTTGTTGCCTTGATAAAATGCATTGTTCCATAGGAAGTTTGATAGATGAACATCTTTTAAACATCGTTATGTTCAGTCTTTGTCGTGCGAGTTTAGAAATTTCATGTCATTGGGAACGAAAATTCGTCTGAGAAGCATGGCGAGGTCCGTTGACGTCTCGTATAGTATTCTTGTTACCATGGATTGAAGACCAGTTCTCTCTTTCGTATTTTTGAGTCGTAATTTAGTGTAGGAGACCCTCCATTAACAGGCTGTTTTGCAGGGACTGGCTTCATTGAGGGTGGCTCAACCGCAAGTACAACTTATTCATGTTCTATACGTTACGTTGCAAGACTTATTGACGCAATTAAGGGGAGACTGAGGGGAGTTCTACTTGGGCTGTCTTGCTAGTTTCAAATGCTTTGAATTTATTTCATGCTCATGTAAATCATGGAACTTTATTCCATAATCTAAAGCAGTTGTCTAATTTTGTAATGGACCGATGTTCAACTAATTTTTAAGTTTCTTACTTGGTTTAGTAAACGTTCAAAGGGGTTAATACGAATCAGTGATCTGGTAGGGAAATGTGATGTCACTAGCAATGTTATACAAGATGTTTAAATTACAAAAGTGTTACTTAAAACTGGCGAACGATGATGAAAGGCATTGGGCATGTCCTATATTACCAGATTATGATAACATGGGTGATTGAAAATTACCTGTACAAGCTTTATCTTGTTTGCGGATGAATTTTGCACTTGTGCGTGGCACAACAAATATTGAGTGAATTTATTTACTGTATTACTGAAAGTTTCGGTGATATATTGCCGCTCCATGTTCGCTAAAGAAAATTGTCAGTATTGTGGGAATCTTGCAACGTTCTAAAATATTTTGGGATTTTAGTTCTCGCAGTTCACTTGTGCGAGCCCTCAGTGTTCACAAGAGACGCGCAGTTCCTCAGAGGAGACTTGTGTGCTGCGACAGCTGCACTGCTCTACAAATGTGTGGTCGGTCGCAGGTTCAGGCTTTGTTTCCAATTTTTCTTCGCCATTAGAGAAGAAGCTGGGGTGTCAATGATATGCACGTTTTCTTCTTCTGGTTTTGCGTTTTCAATGCTAGCTTCTCAGTATTGAATCAAAGCGCTGTTTGAGAATATCTTTTGACCCAAAGCCCGTTACTATAATCCTAATTGTGCTCCGCATTCGAATAGCTAAACTAAGTTTTACTTTGTACAATTGTAAATTATTTACTTAGTACCAGGTGTAAAAAAATTTGTACATACCATTTCTTCGTGTGTTCTTGGAGTTTACGCAGCTTCATAATTATTAGCAAGTTTTTCACAATTTATTAAGCCGTACAATGTTTGCGTTTCGTGTGTGCGTGCTGTTCCTGTCAGTAAAGAATATTTTAGAGTTCCTAGACTTGCTTGCAGTTATTGTTCGTCTGCGAGAGCGACATAATACTGAATTATAATAAATTATGTCTTGTCTCTCGACCTGTTGCACGTGTTCACACTTCTAACATGTTTATTGCGATGAAATAAGAAGGTTAAAAGATGATATTCCTCTATGCAGGCGAGCCTCGTAATATTATATTATCCAGTTCAGGACAAATATTGAAGAAAGTACATCAGGGAAAGGGACTTTAATCAATGATAATTAAAGCATTCAGTTCTGCATCCACTTCCTCTTATCGGAAACAGTTGGTGCACAGAGGAAAAACCTAAAAGTTAACTCGTACATTATACACTATGCTTCAATAAATACAAGAAACCAAGATAAATTTATCTCCAGAACATTAAGAACTGAATGTTGTCCCAACATAGCATCAGCTGTTCCCGATTAGAGGATGTAGAACTAAAGTTGACCCTAGCCATTATTTCCTAATAAAAAACATTCATTTACTTGTTTTCAAGCGCTTAAACAAAGCAGCAAATGTGCGTACATTGAGAATTAAATCTGGGCTTGTAAATTGTAACGATCATTTGAATTTTGTACTTCGATATGCAATTGGCAGTAAATTACTTAAATCTTACTTCTTGGCCTGCTTCTGGAGAGCTGGAGCTTTTCTTAGCGAATATTGTGCCGATTTCTTCGATTGTTTTGCCTTTGGTTTCAACTACAACCATCGCGGAAAAGATGGTTGCGAGTATGCATAGACACGTGAACAGCCAGTAGAACCAGTAGGTGGGCAGCGAGGCCTGCAAAAGAGAAATTATTTATAAATTGTTCCGTCCGCAATTACAAATTAAGCTCAGAAATTGCACGCAGTAACAAACATACACATAGAAAGCTAAAAAAAATCATACGTAGAAAATATATGCCTTTTAAGGTGAGTAAATAAATCAGATAAAACAATTGGTTGAGAGAAAAATGTAGTTTTTAATGGAAAAACTATAATGTGAGCGTAAATACGAGTTGCCAGATCTAGTCAGTCTGCTTCAAAATACAATATGTAGGCAACCCGAGGTCTACATAATGTTCTATGCTGCCTCATATCAACCAAGTTTGGACTGGCGATTAAAAAAAGTGAATATAATAGAAATGGTGATGTTGTAAAATTGGCGAGTGCACTTGTATGAAAATTTTTCTTGTAAAATGAATGCACCATATACACACGGGAGTGGAAATTAAGATGCAAGAGTAACTGATCGAATTTACATCATTGAACTTATTTTTCGTTGTCTACAATCGTTGCCAGAGTTTCATGTAAATTTTCCCGAGACTACGGCACTGAGCAAAAAAAACTCGACAAATCTCGCAACGTTATATCCTTTTCATTCTTACACAGAAATCGAACAAATTTTAAATTAGTTATTTTCATCTTACTGGAGAATTTATGAATGTACCGCGTACAAATATAAAAACGATTTTTTTCGAGAAGAATTTGCATACTTGGTAAATATATTGTGAATGCATAGTACTAGAAACACGATAGCAGTGAATTAGAAATTATGGAAACAATACGCGAGCGAATTTACGCAATGAAAGTTATTTTTGGTTACCTACTATCGTTGCCATAGTTCCACAGCGATTTTCACGAGAGCTGACAAATCGACTAAAAATCTAGAGTAATATACATGTTAAACAAATGTTAAATAAATTATTCTGGAGCTGTAAAACTCGGCATTTAGTAAGTGCGAAAATAATGAAAATTGGTAGATATAGTGCAGAATATGAGTGCAATGAACAAAAATGATTGAAAGTATCGTTGGATGGAACGCTTGTGGTGCCGCGTTCTGTATAATCGAGAATTTGAAGGGAATCATTCGACTATGATAAATTCGTTGGATGTTATGTAGCCTCAAGAAATATCTGTAAAAGGATTTTAATCTTGAACACTTCATGTTTTATTTCTGAAGCAAGATGCTGGAACTTGAAATTTAATGCAAGTATAACAGTTGTTCTCAATTGTTCTCATGCTGGACATTCTCCAAGTTACAAACAAATGGGTAAGCTTCGTAATTTTACATGATTGCCACTCGCTAAGTAATTATTTACGATATGTATTGGGTTGGCCAAAAAGTTCATTCGTTTTTTAAATGCCATCTTTCCGGCTTTCAAGAATGCATTTTATGTTCTTTTTCTCCAAATAATGTATTCGGTTTAGCGAACATGTTGACGCTAGTGTGTAATAACACACTAACACAGAACTAACACTGACTAACAGAGGCAAATTTTGTATATAGAGTTTCCATTTGTGATTCATTGCTGAAACGGGAAAGTAATGACCCATTTTTGAAACGTATTGTTACTGGAGATGAGAAGTGGATAGTGTACAGTAATGTTACACGCAAAAGATCGTGGAAAACTGCAACTGATCCACCACAAAGAACACCCAAAGCAGGTCTCCATCCAAGAAAAGTGATGTCATCGGTATGGTGGGATTGGCAAGGTGTCATCTTTTTTGAAGTTCTTTCTGCTAACAGAACCATCAATTCAGCGGTTCGCTGCGAACAACTGGTTAAATTAAGCATGGCTCTCCATCAGGAGCCACTGGAGCTAGTCAATCGTAAAGGCGTTGTTTTTCACCATGACAACGCACGGCCACATAATGCTTTGGCTACTCGGAAAAAGTTGCTGTAGCTTGGGTGGGAAGTTTTACCTCACCCTCCATATTCTCCAGATTTGTCTCCCTCTGATTTCCATCCGTTTCGTTCACTGCGGAATTTATTGAATGGGAAGGAATTTGATTCTCATGAAGATGTTAAAAGTTTCTTGGACATCATCTTCACCAATAAAGAGCCTACATTCTTTGAACAGGGGATTAAAAACTTACCAAACAGATGACAAATGGTAGTAGATGCACATGGAAACTATTTTATTGACTAAATAAATGTTTCTAAATATTAATTCGGTTTTAAATTCCTCTTTAAAAAAACGAACGAACTGTTTTGGCCAAGCAAATACTAGAGAAAATGGTCGCTGAAATTAAACTTTAAGGTTTGGACAGTGCCTTCTGTCATAACTATCAAAATTCAATAGTTAATGACTAGTACTGAGTCTGGTGGAGGTTTTAGTGTCGGTAACGTGTCAGCGTACATGTTATTGACAATATCTTGGTTTGTTCGGTCAATACCTCGCAATTTACTAAATTTCGTGGAAATTTAAGAATACCGCAATGCTTAGTGACATACACTTGCCGACCGTGCTGATGGATGCACTATGCGAGAATGAACTGAAGGTGAAGTCGAGGACTTAATATAAACTTAATCCTCATCTGTATCACGTCTACACGTACGTAGTAAGTCATGACCTAAGCAACAGTACCAACATACTTCTAGTTTGAGAAATAGTTGACGGTGTAAGATAGCGGTTTGAATAAACTTATAATTTTGTCACACAATTCCGCGGGCAGAATGCAAACGAATAGCTAGAGATCTCTATTCTCGAGACATAGTCTCTAGCTGATATTTTCAGTAAATGTCGTAATCAACATTAAGACTCGCAGCGTAGAGCGCAAGCCGATTCGTCAGCACTAAGTAAAATGAACACTGAATCATGTAGAATGGAAGACAGCCCTCACCTGCAGCGGCTCGAAGGAAAAGATAACGAAGAAAGATGCCGTCCAGTTGGTGACTGTAGCAAGAGAACTGGCTGTCTCCCTCACGTTGTCGGGGAACATTTCGCCTGACGAGAATAGGGAAGGAAAAGCATGTAGAAACAGGCCAATGCAGTTGTAAAATATGTGAGCAAAGTTGACGTGACATGGGAGAATGAAGTCAACAAGAAAGCTATTTTTAAGTTACAGAGCCTGTTTGAGATCTCACTGTGCACTTTTTTATTCATCGTATACACTTGTTTACAAAAATTCTTGGAGACCGCATTATTCAGAAGAACATGCGACTCCCACGCTTAGTAGCGGGCTTAATGCAGTCACTAAAAGTTGTTCCTGTTTGTCATTCTTATTTATGTCGTGAACTTTACACTGAAATAGGCCTGTTAACAAAAATGCAAGTGCACAGAGATTTTAACAAACGCTTTGCAATAAATTCAGTGACAGCAGCAGCTGCATGTCGTAACCCTGAAAGTAAGCGTCACGGCAAATAAACTGATGAAGAAAGACACTCGCTCAGTGCGGTGCCGTTTCACTTATTCTTTTCACAAATAAGAGATGGAAGTCACGGAACGCTGTGACCCTAATTTTGAATCTCAAGAAATTCTTGCCTTCCTTGCCCTGCTCTAACCCATCATGATCCATGGCACGGGTCCATATCCAATGGAGAAGGCGAGTTGGAAAATCACGACAGCGAGGAGAGGCAGCCATTCTAGGTGCTGCTGCGTCCACACTTCCTCAATCTCCAGCAGGTAGAAGAACAGACCAACCAGACCTATGGATGTGCGTGAAATAAATATGTGCATGAGTGATATAGCTACCCACCATAGTATTCATTGCATCAATACACACGATATCTCAAGCGTGGTATCAACAGACAAGCTTTATTTACGATATAGTGTGCAGTACATGTATGATCATCGGGTTTTCAATTCTGAAGTCTAGCGTCTTAAGACTAGTGATGCTGCTCTCAGCGACTGTTCCCGTCCTCTTTGATGGTAACTGGACTCGAGTTATATGACTTGACCCAGGTCAGTCCGACATCATAGACTTTACACAACTTCAATTCTTTGATCAATTGAGAAATAAAAGCTGTATTTTAGTTAGTGTCTTATATTCCAAATAATAATAACTGGATCTATCAGTGTTAAAAATAAGATATTTGACAACGGAGAATTATAATGATTGGAAAAGTTTTATCAAATTGTAAAAGAGCCTTCTTTCACACACAAAACATGACCAAGAAAATAAAAAACTCGACAATGTTGATATGTAACAGTCATTTTACAACGCATAAACATTAAGATGAACATCAGTTTTGAAATGAACATTACCGTGCCCAACTCCCATGAAGATGGCGGAGATGATAAGTAGCAGCTTTCTACCCATGGTATCCACGAAGAAATAAGCGAGCAACGTCGCTAGTGTTTGTACGACTGACACCACGATGCTGCTCACAGATGCGCTCATGTTGCTGCCTGCGCTCTGCAGCGAGGTTAATCTTCTTACTAGAGAGTTTCCATGGATATTTCAAAGTTTGGATTTGCAAAATTTGAAATTATAACGACGAATATAAGTAGAGATTTACAACGAATTGTTGTGTTTTAAATGAATATTTTTCATGAATATGTATACAGAACTTTTATTCTGTATTTTATCTACTGATAACATCGCCATGTATCAGAAGAAGCCTAATAACGGGAAAAAATGGCACACTTTATAGTAATCCGGCGTCTTTAGAATCCAAAATAGAATGCTTATATGTAATACATGGATACCCGTTCTGATTTCAGTTCAATAATATTTCTTCGGTAATAGATAGGAAGAAATGGGATAGACACAGAGATAGAGGGAAAGAGACAGATGGTGATACACTATTGTGTATCTGATTAGACGGAGTTTCATAAAAATTTGTTCAATTTCGAATTTTAGTGAAAAAATATCTTTAGGTTTTTAACAAAAATTACATACAAAATCATTGTCATTAATTTGTACTAAAATAATTGGAACTGCATTAGGAAACAGATTAGATCAGAAATTTCCGTATAACACAATTTGAAACGCAACATTTTTCAGATTACGTGACTCTCCTTTTTACCAATAAAAGTTTTGGATACGCTAGCAAAAAATCAAAGACAGTTGTGCAACAACTGATGTGTTTTTAGTGATCTATGCACGAATATTTGTACATCAACGGATTTCCAGTTTCGTGCAATTTCGAATTTTAATGAAAAAATATCATAGGGGTAGCGCCTTATGTTTTTTCCAAAAAATGTTCCATAAGCCTTACATTTTTCCATGAAACTCTGTCTATATGCAAATATTTGTGCGTAGATCAAAAAATAACAGTTTTTGCACAACTGTCTTTAATTTTTTGCTAACGAATCTCAAACATTGGGCGGTAAAAAGTACGGTGTGGTAAAGTGAAAAATGTTGGATTTCTGATTGTTTTAATCGCAAATCTATGATCTAACGTGTTTCATAACGCACTTCTGTTCATTTTCAGTGCAAATAAGATTTTTTTCAGAAAAATCGAAGGCAAGCAAAAAAGACATTTGTGCAAAAACTGATGCATTTTTCGTGATCTACGCACGAATGTTTGCATGTAGACGCAGTTTCATGGCGTTTCCTGCAATTCCCAATTTTAGTGAAAAAATATCATAAGGGTATAACCTTATGTTTTTCTATAAATTACATAAAAAATCTTTGTCATTTATTTGCCCTAAAAGTGATTGGAACTGCATTAGGAAACATTAGACCAGAGATTTCCGTATGACACAGTTTGAAATGCAACATTTTTCAGTTTTCGTGATCCTACTGTTTACCAACAAAAACTTTGGATTCGCTAGCGAAAAATCAAAGACATTTGTGCAAAAACTGATGTGCTCGTCGTGATGTACACACAAATTTTTGCATACTAGACAGTTCCCGTTGAAATTCCATGCTCTAGATTTTAATGATTTGAAGATTATTACGATGCATTATTGTGTCTCAAATGACTATTTTTCATGAATACATACAAAACTTCCATTCTGTAATTGATCTAGTGATAACACGACCTAGATAGCATCCGTGGAAACTCCGTAATTTAAAAGTGATAAAATTGAAGGATCTATGAAATAAAATACATTTTTCAGCTCTACCCGAGATACTATCAGAAATGGTATTCCGTTAATAGTGTAAATAACTAAAAAATTTATTGCAAAGAAACATTGATTTTCAATCTACCACGTTTTTCATAGTACACACAAAATGGTAGAGTTATGTGGTAGGTATAGCACTCCTGTTTTTCAAAGTCAAACAGCACATATTCGTGATTCCATTATTATATGGTGTTTATATCTGGTCATTGCTCATATTAATAGTTTCATTACATCGAAAAATAATTAACAAATCCATTGAAAACACTTTCATGTAAAACTATTCAAGCACGCACCAAATATAGATTAATACTCTACATATTCACATAAATTCATAAAATTCATCAACAACAAACACGGATTTTTTATACACGGAAAGTAAAATTAAAAATTTGATGTAAAATTAAATCATCAATTAAATGTCAAATCAAAGGTGAATCCAAATTGTAACCTTCCATAAGATAGTTAAATATTTGTTGTAAAATCCGTAGAGTTTTATAATCTGTCAGCTCGAGATACTTAAATGTTTGATGTAAAGTCCGAAGACTTTCTTGACTTATGTCCAGGGAACTAAATATTGACATTATATTAATAGAAACAGATAATAGTCATGTTAATTATAACGTGCAATGAATAAGTCCTATTCATTTTAACACTTTATAGTTCATATAATTGTGTTACAAGTTTGATTAGATTTAACTAATGAAATTATTATAAATACGAAGATTTAAAGATTTACGATAAATTATTGTTTGAAATGAATATTTTTCACGGATGTATAGAGAACTTCCATTTTGCATCTTATCTACCGATAACATGGCCTTGTAAGAGAAGAAAGCTAATAATGGGAATAATGGAGTTTTATATAGTGAACAGGCGCATTTGGTATTCACAATACAATACTTATGATAGATGTATACCCGTAATTTCAGTTTGATAATTTTTCTTCAGTAACAGATAGGAAGAAATGGGACACACACACACACATACACTGAGATATAGAAAGATACACTGTCTATTATATATGTAGATATTGCCTCATCAGTGGCGTTTGTACCAAGGGGTCAATTATACATTCATTGATCATCATAAATTACTTTTAAATATTCCTTACAGATTGAGACGAATATGCCAGCAACATAATTTAAGATGAATAAAAACGCTCTCAATAATTTTCTTCCCTCCCTCCATACACCGAGAAAGTAGCCCTATCATATTTCACAACAGAAGAAAATAAGTCTTAGATTCCTTGCTTCTGAGACTTTATAGTCATTACAGTCCACGCCTAACCTATTCCCTTCTGTAATAAATGATTAACTCGGTACAAAGTTAACAAGATACCACAATAGTAAAATTTTTTTATTATATATAACATTGGAGAATAGTTAAGAAGCCTGAAATATTGTCTTAGGGTAAGCAGAAGCTACGCCTTTTACAAAGACACAAGATCTTCCCGGGTTAATTCTCACTGCGTGGTGCCGTCTTTCTCCCGCTCACAAGCACTGAGCTTAAATGTTGACTCAGTAATGGTCGATTTTCCGAAAGGAAGGTGCAGGGAGCCTTCTTTTCCCCCATGATTCATTTTCCCCCATGATTCATTTTCCCCATAAAAAAAATTCATTCAAGATTTGGAGAAAATGCAAACACATACACATGATCTTTGTTTGAACTTGTGAAGTTAAAAACTAGTTTCTCCGATATTAAAATGGCAACTTAAGTCTTACCTTGAAAATGGTGTCGAGGTTAAAAACAAGTGCATTGATGCCACACAGTTGCTGGAAGATCATGACTCCGAGGACGATGACTAGAGGCCGCAACAACTGCGGTGACAGCAGGTCTTTGAAGGTCGTCTTGTGGTTGTTTGCTTCTGATGCACGAGCTTCGATGGCCTTCATTTCTGCAGACACGTCCCATGATGGACCTTTGTGGATGAAAGTAGAAAAAGTCATCTAATGAAAAATGACACAAAAACTTCAATATCATTTGACTCGGACATGAAGTAGAATGGCCCAAGAAGAACAAATTGTAAAGGGCTTCTTATGACAAAAGCAAATCAGCATAATTCCAATAAAGTTGATAATTGAGGTACGATACGTCAAAAGGTTTTGAAAACATCTTATACTAATGAGAAATTTTTACGTGGTTGCCTGTTCACAATGGCTAATGTGAAAACAACTCGATAGTTCCCGTGGAAATTCTACGATTTAGATTTGACCAATTTGAAATTATTAAAAGGGTGAATACACTAAAGATTCACAACGAATTATTGTGTTTTAAATGAATACTTTTTATTAATTTAATTCAGAACTTCCTTTCTGCATCTTATCTACCGAGTGTTTACATGTCTCAGATAGTACCCGTTGAAATTCCTTGGTTTAAAAGTGATAAAATTAAGAATTTATGAAATAAATACATTTTTCAGTTTTACCTGTGAATATTTTCTATCAATATATACAAAACTCCCATTCTGTATTTTATCTACTGATAACATGACTCTGTAAAAAATAAAAGCTGATAATAGAAAAAATTGAGCATTTTATAGTGATCCAGCACCTTCGGTATCCACAATACAATGCTTATAATACATGCCTACCCGTTCTGATTTCAGTTCAATAATTTTTCTTCAGTAATAGATAGGAAGTAATAGGACAGACACGGACAGAGATACACTGTCTATTATATAATGTACGTAGGTGCTTATGGTTGAAGCTACGGGACAGACAGAAGAAAATTATATTCGAACTCATTTTTCACTAATTTTGAAGTTGAGAGCTTTTCTGTAGATGTGGTTCAAGTCTCAGAATAGTGGTCAAGTTCAGCCATCGCTATACAGTAACTGGGAAGATTAATGAAGTACCTCTCAATTTCTGCAATGCTTCGCGCCCTGAGTCTGTCTTTCCATTGGCAACCAGAAATGCTGGACTCTCTGGGTTGAAGAAGACCAGCACACAAAAGACAACAGGAGGGACGCAGCAGATGAAGGCGAGGTCGTCCCAGTCTGTGAATGCCCCGAAGGAGTACGCGTACACGATGCCTGCGCCCAACATAAATTGAAACGACGTACCTGTTGGGATAAGTAGGCAGTTCAGATTATTTTATTTCGTGACACAATGCTGCTCTGATAAACCGATGGATTTTGATTTAGGAGACGCGTAAGTTGGTCTCAGCGTTTGTCTTGTGACAGAAGAACAGGGTTGTGTAGGAGATACATACGTCAGGATGGTTTTAATTCTTATGCTCTGAGATAAAGTAACGTCAGTTTCCAGACACTTCATACGTGCCTCCACAGCCTGAATGGAGTTGACTGCTTCCACTGAAGAATTTTAGGTTTTCCACTGTTTGGAAAAATACGGGCGTGATGCTAATAATCTTGTTCTGTTAACCCTATCATGAAAAAGTTGTTTTATGACAGTCAAACATTGCGTAAAATATCACTAATATATGTAATGCACACAAAAAAATAAATTGTGACAAAATACCTAGAATGGACAAATAATTTAGTTCTAATGAACTTCAGAAATTCTTGAAGTACAATTACAATGGTTTATTGCAATGATGGGACACAATAATGGAAATAATAGGAGACAATGATGAGACAACCAAGATGTCGATACAAAACAATAGTGGTAATGATCCGAAACACTCATGGTATATGTGGGACGTTATATATTTATATGCAAACATATTCAATACAATATATAG